>CAAE01014998.1:1752684-1781652 GCA_000180735.1 Tetraodon nigroviridis
GTTGTCCATAAATTAATGGAGCAGAGAGGAGTCCAAAGACCAGAGCAGCTTCATCCCAACTCTCAGCCAAACAGCGTCAGGTGATGGCTGCCTCCCCTGCAGCCCATTCCTAATGTGAACATATTTCTTTCATTTGCATTGTCTGCCCCGGCTCCTTCTCTTACGGCTGCGGCTGATTTGATTAAATATAATCTCTGTTCACATTGAAGCTAGCTTCTTTGGCTCCTTTGTGGCTTATTTGTTGCCTTCTCTGTGCCTTTACCCATCCATGCACATGCATAAACAGCATCCAGAATGAAGACATATCACCAAATCAAACAGTCGGTGTTTAAATCTGCTTGCTTTTTTAAGTTTATTTCCTGCTTTATTTTAACAGTCCATTCTTTTGTATTTTTTAATCTTCTGAATCTTCTGAATCTCTGTCTCACCTGCGTCTTCATGTGTCTCTGACCTGTTCTGTAATATTAGTCCCGCCTTCTTGCCCCTGGCCTCCTTGGTTAGCAGTGGTCTTGTGGTTTATGTCTGAGCGATTCCTTGTGCTTTGACCTTCATTGGTTGTTTTCGGGTTTTTGAGATTTTGCCTGTCAGTTTTTTACCTCTGCTGTAAAATTTGCCTGGTTTTTGACCTTGGACTAAATAAATAAAAAGACAAAAAAAAAAAAACTGCTTTACCATTCTGACGCAGTAAGCAACTGCTTTATCATTTTAATGCCGCAAGTTTATAATATTCATTAATAAAATCATTCTACTCAAAATTGAAAGTTATTGTCCTCTGGTGATTTCATTTTTCATCTGTGTTAAATTTTAATGCCCTACTTTGGAAATAAATTGTGGTATTTTAATCAGAGAAGAAGAACACGACAGCCCAGTGGGATTCTAAAATAATGCTCACAATGTGTTGGCCGTGTCTGCACTGCATCTAATAATTTAATGAGTACTGAAGAACAACTTCAACCACCCAGAAAGTTCTCATCACTGAGGGACCTGTTCAGGGAAATTATCCCAAGAATTATTTTAACATTTAAAGCTGTCTAAGAAATTATCCAAATACTGGCTGTGATTTGTCAGTGAACAGATGGAGCTGGATGACACGTTACATCTACAAAAGTCCTCACATTGATAGAGGAACAAGGTTGTGTGTGTTATATATAAATTTTATTCTGAAATAAATTCTGTCTTTTTACTGCCAATCTCTGTTCCAAAGGTACACCATCATCAATTTAAGGTGTTGACTTATATCAGCAGGTCTGACTGCCGTTCGGGTCTGCCTACAGTCTTCCCTGAGGGTGTTTTCACGATCGCATGTCACAACCGCCGCAGAGGCCATAAAGACAGACATCTGTGCAAACTTCTTTTCACACAAACTAAATCACCTTCCCTTTTACTCTTTGCAAATCTATCACGCTCATCTGTCTTTCTCACATACAAACGCACACTTGCTAAATTGACTTGTCGGCTTCAATCAAAACAAGAAAAAAAGAATGGCTGCCAGTTTGAAGCTGACATCATTAATGGGCCTAGGAGACGGGGGTAGGGGGGGCTGCTCCAGAGGCGAAGCCGGTGCAAGGGCAGGAATGACTTCAAATGGCTTTCGTTTTGGCAGAAATATTTGCTTTTTGACTTCAGCCCCTTTTGCTCCCTCTTTACCAAGTGGTTCTAACTTTCATTATCACTTGGAACAGAGGGGTGTGTAAGACTTTGTCATGCTGATGGAGAGAAATGTGACATCCATAATGTATTTCCTATTAGAGGATGCCACGCATGGACACACCTGGCCAGGTGTCACACAGAGAGAGAGAGATGGACAGAAAGAGGATGAGAATAAATGGGCTGCGGGTGGCAGAGAGGGGAAATAAAGAGGTTTCCAAGTAAATTAAACTAAAGCGAGAGAAAAGAGGGAAGAGAGGTGACGCTTGGGTAAAAGGGAGAACATGTTCTTGAGCAATACCCTGTCAAAGTTTGGAGAGCTACAGCGCACGCTGCGCAGCGCTTCATGTGACATATAAAAATCGACATGTAATCCGGCTTCCCCGGTGCGCAGTCGCAACGAGGCCAAATGCTTTGAACATTTTAAATCCCCTCCGCTCACTTCCGCGACTTCATTTGTTTCTGTTTCTTCCTTGTGCATTCCCATCGGCCTCGTGCATGTGCGGCGTTGCATTCTGACCCTGGATAAAGATGGAATCCTTCATCTCAGATGGTAATAACTTTGAGACCATATGTGCAGCTATCCCAAATTGATTTCTGTAATGCTAAAAACACACACACAGACTCAGATCTCCCCCCACCCCACACACACACAGGCTCTTTCTCTGTGCCTGTTCCAGCTTGTGATGCTACGATTTTGACGTCCAACTTGGCTGTCGTTAAAAACAGCAGTCCTGGTTGCATCACAACTATAAAAAAAAGATGTCTCTACATGCATAATGTCATCTTCTCATCTCAAAGCTTTTTTTTGTCTGGTGTTCTCTCGGAGCCAGGGTCTCTTTCACCTGTTTTACCCTTATCCTCATTCCCTTTCATTCCCATTCTAATTATACCATTACATTAACATTTCTATCCGTGCATTAGCATATTTTTGCTCTGCCTATCGTATTGACCTCCTCTATCATTCTCTTTTTTCCTCTCATTTTTTTTCAGCTGCTGAATATGTTCCAACTTTTTCTGTAGCCCATAAACAGACAGTGCCCTTGGGGACTTGTTGGGGGGCTTTGTCTTTGTATGTGTGCGCCTCTAACTAACTCTCCATCTGCAGGGAGCAAAACCAAACCCACCAGCGCCAGACACCTGGCTGGCACCATCCCAGATGCTTCTCCAGTTGGACCCACATCTTTATCCACCCCGCTTCTATCGCAATTTCTCCTTTTTTACAGGCTGTCGTTCTCCCACAGAGGTGGTTGTCAGTACCCCTCAGGCAGCCAGTCAGGTGTTGGAGAAGCTCACCCTTGACAATTCCTTTTTCCCGAAGCTTTAAACGAAAATCTGCCTTAGCTTTTGATGGATATCCAATCCCTTCCGAGCCGTGTGCTGTGAATGTTCAGTGCTGGACTATCCCTGGGCCCCATCCCCAGTCAACCTCAGGTTCACCTCCGATACGCTCACTTCAGAGACCACATACCCGAGAGCATGTTTCCTGTGTTTAGTCACATCAAAGTGCTTCCAAAGAGAAAGGATCACTGTGTTAAAAGAAAACAATAAATTAATAAATAATTTGAGTTTCATTCAGGTTATTGCTCAAGGCGGCAACAAACAGCGTGAAATGAGTCACATTGTCAGGTGTTGTTTTTTTAGTTGCAAAGCTGTTTTTTTGGTTTTTTTTTTTTTGGGGGGGGGGGGGTGCATAATGAAATAGCTGTTTTTATTTATTTATATGGTAGTTAATTAGCTCAGCCTTTTAAAACACTGTGTTACCTTTATGTTGAAATGTGCAACTGTGTGCAACTCAGACGCACGTTAGGTGGAGTGTTGTTGTTATTCACAATTGGTAAAATAAGGGTCCACCACATGCCTGATCTGAGGTCACCCAACAGAAGGTGTAGATCCTTTAGCATCCTTAGGCTCAGTAATAAGACAGTTAAAGCATCAAATTAGAAATTTATCACCAAACAGCAAAATTCTGTTTAAAAAGTTCCCACGTATAGTGAAAACCGGCCAGGACATAGGTGAAATCAGTGAAACTGCACTGCTATGACCCAGTGGCATCACTATTATTGCTACGGCAAGAATTATTGTTAAGAAATTATTATAACGGAAATCTTTGATTTTAAAGAAAACAGTTATTTATTGTGCCCAGAAGAGGTTTCTGTTTAGAACAACCGGAAGCATAAAAAAACTGCAAGCATGCAGATTTCCATCAGTGCTGCCTGAATAAATATGGAAACTATTAAAGGAGTGCATCAGATATAACCTGACTTAGGTTGTTTTCTAAGTGATGGGCAGTCTCCTTTAGAAAAACAAAGTCACACTCACCGTTGTCAGGCTCCGACTTCCTGTCATGTTCAGTGTCAGTGAGCGAGAGGGCCGAGTTGGCGCGGCTCGTGAGGCAGGAGCTCTGCTCCGACTTCAGGCCGCGCATCCACATGTGCTGCAGGCCATGATTAGGGGAGGGCTCCACCTCTGGCTCTGTGTCCATGTCCGAGCCCACGCCCAGGGGGTAGCCACGGCTGTGCATGTGGGCAGCTGTCCTGGAGCAGAGGGCTTCGTCTTCCTCCTCCTGATGCTGCTGGTTCAGGTGGAAGTCTGGGCTCCTGACCTGGCCGGACTTACAAAAGTCTAACTCTAAAAAGGAGAGAAGACATGCAGACTAATAATTAGGCTGTAAACCCTTTATTACCGGGTTTTTATTCATTTTAGAGGTGTCTAGGCATTTATCTGCCAAAGGCAGTCACAGGACAGATGCTGTGTTACCTCTTAAACGGGTGACGAGTGTGTATTTCGACAAGCATTTATTAGGTCTCGGAATGACAACATCAAAATGAGACCCTTGATTTTCCTTAACCATTTGCTTCGGAGCTACATCCTGTTCAGACTGTCTGATATGTGTTATCAAACCCAAGATGTATTGAACCGCTGCTCAAACAGTGCACTGATCTCATCTATATTCTCCTTGGCAGGGTGAGGAGATCAGATAAAGATCAAACCTTATTAATATTGACTCAGACTGAGGGAAAAATTGAGCCTCCCATGCTTTCAGGTATTAGAATGCCCTCCAAACTCAAGCGTCAACCTGTTATCTGAGAACATCGGATATACTGTGTTAGTTCTCTGGTTACACTTCAATTCAATTCAATTCAATTGAGCTTTACTCTTTTTTTGAGTTGAGTTAATTTTCCTCCTCACCTCCTCAGTTTTCTGTTTGGAATGTACAAGTGGAAGTGATGGACCTAATAGAATAAAATGAAAATAATATGGATGCTGCTGCAACTTTGGAATCTCAGACGCTCCAATGTGAAAGAAAAAAAAAAATCTTCCTCTTCGCACTTAGAGCAGTTAAACCAAGTGTTAGGCCAGGCCATCTGGACTTGAGTCTCTGTTCCAAAAGAAGTCACATTGGTCAGTCCATTGATGAACATTGTGCCCTACTGTGCCTAGGTCAAGTTGAGGTCAAGTTGAGGTCAAGTTCAATTGTGGCTCACACACACACACACACACACACACACACACACACAGAGTTATTCTGGACTTAAACCTACACGATACTGGCCGTCGACACATACACTAATGTTTAGCCCGAATTGGTTTCAAGAGGCCCATTCAGGACCGAAAAAGCAATTTCTCTATAGCAACAAGCACAGACTGAGTCTAAAATCGTGTTATTTTAATTAGATACAACATTAAAACATTATCTGTAATAATAGACCGTTGCCTGGCAGTCTTGTTAAAACACATAGTTTTGCTCATTTGTCGCTGCAGTCAAATATTATTGGATAAACTAATTAAACACTTTAGATCAAGCTCTGTGGTCACAGATGTAATGACAAACACATTTAACCCAAGTGCAATTTCTTTTGGCAGCGCAGCAAATTCAAGGCCAAACAGAATTTGTACCACGTTCAGTTTGATCATACTTTTATCATATCTGTCTTCATCCTGCTGCTGTCTGTACAGTTTCTGTGCTGTTTTACACTTTGGGCATTTTTCTCAATATTTGTGAAAGTTTTCCTGTTTTACTAGCAGTATTTCAGTTGCTTCTTTATGTTTTTGTTGTTTTTTTTTTTTTTTTGATAAACAGTCAGTCGCACTGTAGTTGGTGCCTCTCTGGAATTGGCCCATGAGTAGCAATCAAAATGAAAAAGTGTGGGTGGAAATACATAGCCTACCAGGAGACTCAATACAGCTGGTCGGCATTCAGTATGGATATTTCTATGGAAGTGTGTGTCAGGCTAGGATCTGTGTAGGATTCCCTCCCACACAGTGTATGTTCAGTCCAGTATTATAACTTGGTCGATAGGATGGCAGTAAGTCCAAGCCAATCCAAAGTCAAACTGGGAATTAAACAGCCAAGTTGTTTTTCAATCAGTTTTGCTATACGTAATATTTATATATTGTGCTAGCTAAATTTAGTTTAGAACGTGTTATTTGTCCACACTAAAAGGTGACAATGACAGGATATAGGTTACTTTATCGCGTCACTAACATTACAGTATAATGTATATTGATAAAGCGTGTAAAAAAAACCCAAAAAATGCATACTAAAATCATCAGTTGACCTGTGAAAATTTGTTCTGACACTTTTTAAGTTTTGTAAACATGATGTTAAAAGGCAACATTAATTAATCTGAGTCAAATAATAGGCAAGGTAACCAAATACTGTTGTCAGGTCTCTTCTTCATTTAAAGACCTCTATTATGTGTTTGTGTCGGAGTGACAGGGTAGGTGCGCTAGGGGAGCAAAGAGAAAACTGACTTAAAAATGAAGGAGAATATGAGGGACATGGGAGGGTATTTAGAGGAGAAACAAATTGGCCGATTGCTGTCAGAAACAGTGAAATCCATTAATAACGTTACTGGAGGCGATCTCCCCCCTAACAGTTGGTTACTTACTGGGGCTATACTATATATAACTGATGCTTAAAGATGAACAGATGTGCTTCACAAAACTGGCTGCCATTGACATTTCAAAAGCTGCTTGGGGAGGTTTTTTGCACCTTGCCATATGACACTGATGGCAGGTGATGTTGCTTGTTATGAGGCAGAAAGGCTGAGTAACTGTTGGAGGACAATACTTTCTGACACCGCAGTGTTGAGGAAGCTGAACGATGATGGCAGGTGGCCATCTCGCAGGCCAATAATTTTACAAAATCGACAAAAGGCGGCCTTCAAACCATGAAATCCCTGGAGTGGTTAGCTTGTCAAGAAGTTGCTGCTGTCGGTACTGTCGTGAATGGCTAATGCTGCTTGTTAGCATGGAAAGCTCATATGTAGCAGGAGTGGCTTAAAGCGTAGGTATTGATCAACACAAACTCTGCGCAGTGACGTACTTCTGATGAGGTTCAGCATCTCTCTGAACACTACACATGACCTGCATAAAGGCCATCCATCACAGCGAGCATTGGCCCATTTCTCCTCCTGTTACCAACAGGGTAGAATTTTTTGGTGCGTATGTGTCACCCGCACATCTATTCGCGTGCCTGTGTCTGCCTGTGAATGTCTCCGAATGTGTGTAATGAAGGGTGGTTTTCCATCCCAGGTGAGGCCAGAGAGGTTTGGGGTTGACCTAGTTTAGCTGTGGGAGAGAAATATCACCTCCACAGAGAAGAGGTAATTGGCTGCCTCCGACTGTCCTTCTAGCTCATTGTTGGCCGTAATAGCTAATTCACCCAGGCCCTTTTAAACACCCCTGTGTGTGTGTGTGTGTGTGTGTGTGTGTGTGTGTGTGTGTGTGTGTGGCTGCGTGCACGCCAGTGTGTGGCTACAGAGCATGACTGTGTCCATTTTGCACAGAGTTTAAAAACTGATGTTTATTTAAGGTAAATACATTGAGCCAGGCATGCCCTGAGCGTGATACCTGGTTGGGGTTGACTGTAGTTGTTCTGTCTTTCCCGATGGGAACCGAGGGTAAGCCGTAGCTCATGAGTGTAGTCGGGCAGAGTTTCGCGTGAGGTGTAGGAACGGTGGTGGGCGCGACCGTCCTCGCTCTCGTCAGACGAGCTGGTGTAGGACATCTCCATCTCATGGCGCCCCTTTGACAGTGGTTGGTAGGGTTTATTGTCCATCTCCTCCATGGCTTGTTGGGTTCCACTTAGTAACTCAGCACAGCCACAGCAGAGAACAAAGAGTCTGGGGGTGAGAAACATTCAGGGTGAGATGGGGAACTGTAAAGAATGTTGGAGAGAGAAAAAAAACCAAAGTGAGAATTCAGGAATAGAGGTAAAAGCCTGTAAAAGATGCTGGAGGTATCAGACCTGAAACGCCTGCTCATTGCTATTACAAACAATATTCATAAACAGTATTTGCCTTCTTTTTATTTTCACACCAAAGGTTAAAAAAATCAATATACGCTGGAAGGATCAAGATGGTGGCTCAAACGCTGCTCTCTGTTCCATCACTTTGAGTTTCAGTTTTCCGGAGTTGTTGTAGCGTTTCAATCTCTTTTTACAGGCAGATAATGAGAGGTAAATCAACAAATCTGAGCCACAGCCTCACATCTGTCACCCATTAAAAAAAAAAATCATTGTTTTTGAAAGCAATCATCAAACACTGCTACATGCCATGATTTACGACAGCGTTGCTCCAAATCGACTAATAATAAATCAGCTGACTCAACTCTGATTCTCTTGTCTCAACTACATCAAAATCTACTTTTCATAATGTCCAACAATACATTGGGTTTTACCACCATGGGTGATGATTGACTGGGATGACGATAACGGCACAGAGGAGGTGATTTTTATACATTCATATTAGCTCTCTTTCACCATGATCTGCCTGAAGCCTTTCCAACCTATTTCCTGCAGATATAACGCTTCTAAATGGAGTTTGAGAGGGTCATTGCTCATAGAGACAAAGTGCTATGGTATTGACCTCTTCAGGGAGTCCTGTAGTCCATATATCAAAGCCATTAGAGCGTGCCTGCTCAATACCTCAGAGATCTGCAGCACAGGGTGATCACCACCAGTCTGATACAAGTTTACAGCTGACCTTTCTACAGCTGCAGTAATGCTTTTATTCCACCTGAAAGAGTCCTTCTTCTGGCCTCACTTTCACCCTCCACACATCCCAGATACATGTGAGTTTTCATGCAGACCAAACCCACCCACTGACCCCAGACTGCATCTGTTCCACAAATATACCCTCAGCATTCATAGCCTATAAACATACACACACACACACACACACACACACACACACACACACACATCATTATGTTTTGGGGATTTTTTGTTAAAAGACAGTGCTATTAAGGGAGGAATTATATAATCCATGCTCACTTCCACAGTGACTACAACCAATCTCCGTGGCAACATACCATCCAATATGGTAATGCAAAGTCATGTAGTTGTAAAATAGTCTGATCCAATTGTCTTTACACATTGAGCTGTATATTCACTGCGTTGTATCATATATTATTATGATTTTTAGCAGCAAAATTGTATATCACATGTGGTTTGCATAACTAACAACAAGATGTGACATTATTTCTCAACAATAAAAAACCTAAATTTGTCTTGTAGCCAATTACTAGAAACTGTAGACTACTCTAAGCTTCTTCAGCACAACACATCCCCTGGTTCCGACAATCAGGATGTCTTTCTTTTTGATTGGCAGGAGATATTGCGAGGAATCAAAGCCCTCTATTATCTCAGCTGCCTCTGTCAGATAGGGATTGACTGGTGTCACCTTCTCTCTGGAACAGCAAGAAGTGAGTATACATTACCCTGCGTGCTCTGAGCTTGCTGCTGGCACTGACTGCTGCCTACAGAGGGTCCCTGAGTCGTTTTATGTCTGTCATAGACTTCCATGTAGGAATGAAAGCATGCAACCACCAGAACACCTGCCTTTGTGTGCACATGTATGGTGTCCCTGTAAAGCCATGCTTTGTACATGTGGCTCCAGTTGCATGTTGACATGTGCAATGTGAAATGATTTCCAATACAGCACACCCCTCCGGTGACTAATACCTTCTTCATCCTTCACTCTTGTAGCAGTCCACCTCCGCTTACGTTCCCACCCCCCCCTCACTTACACACTTTCTACCCTCCTCATGGTCCTCAGAGGCCCCTGCATTTAGAGAAGTAAGCCTGCTGGCAGGGGTTATTCTCTCTAATTCTAGCACACAGTGGGGTGCCCATTAGGGGGTTTGATTCTTGGTTTTGATGTCAAAACCTGAAGGTTGTTTCCTAGAGCCAAGCTCACTTCAAACAAGACGTGCAAGTATTCTTTTAGACAAATCAACATGTTGCCACCAGAGCACAAACTATTAACTTCTAGTGGAAATTGAACTATTAAGTGTATAGCAACTGAAAAACAAAGGAAGAAAAAGGGTGTAATGCTCATACTCATGGCACGATGCACTGGGCTTCCCCAAAAAAGGTCGGAGAATCTTGACTAATTAGCTCACAGCTGGTTTAATAATTCAAGGAGGAATCTTCATGCCACTCCACAAGTATTGTATCATCTCCTTCATGATTTTTTGATGTTCATGCAGAGCAGCAGACCACATGATGCTGTGAGCGATCCCTCATTGAAGCTAACTAAGTGCTTAGCAGATTGCATCATGATGGCACCACTGACTATTGAGCAATCATTCTCATCTCCAGGTGAGCCTCTCGTATCTAAAATTTACGGTCTTTAATCATTTATGCCAGTCCTACCTGCTACATTAACAGTGTAGCACTTTATTTACCCTTAGTCCAGGGGTGTCAAATTCATTCCACAAAGGGCCGTGTGGCTGCAGGTTTTTGCTCCAACCAAGCAACAACACACCTGACTGAAGTCATTTAATCAACTGAGCTGAGTTTTCAGACAGCTGATTGGTTGAAATTTGCATGCTTGATTGGTTGGAACAAAACACCCCCTGCCTTAGTCTAACATTTGAACATCAAGAGGGAAAGCAAAAACCTTCAGGGTTTCAGGTCATTGAAAATGCATCTGATGGAGATTGTGCGGATGTGATATATTTTTAAATTCTCTTACTAAATAATCGATAATCTAATAATTATTAGTGTATGAGGGGCCGACACATGAAAATGTGGGTAAAATAAATGCAAAATGGCACTTAATGGGAGTGAAGCCTGCATTGCACTGTTACCACCCTCCTTCTCTGATAGCCTTTTTCTTAAAGTCTCTTATCACCCTCTTCTTTTAACAAACACACAGGAGTGATAATCCATAGCTGCACACTAGCAATAATATCTAATGGGACTCCTCACCTCTTTGATCGCCCCGTATCCATTTGCTTAAACACTGTGGCCACAGACCAGTGAGCTGTTTTTCTAAATCAGCTAAGAGAAGCGAAAAAGGCCCACATACACACTTGCTTTTAAACAGGATTTATGCTCCAAGTCATCTGCAGAGGAGTCCAATGAAGTAACAATAACCCCGCAGCGGCGGTCACAGAGTGAAAAGGCAAGGACCAGGTGGACGAGTCAAAAACAATTTACGCTCTCAGATCTTAAACGAACGGTTTCAAATCACACTGAAAAGGAAGAAAGGGCATCCAAAATTATTTGGGAAAAAAAGGAAAAACTAAGAGGCAGAGAAAGGATTGAGGCCAAGCAGAGGCAAAAAAAAATGAGTTTCACATTGGCAAATAAACGAGGGAGCGAGCGCAGCATCTGCCAACAATATTTGCTACTAAGATTATTGATACAGTATAGTTCCAGGATTACAAGTACATTTCCACCATGCAGAGAAGATCTTATTTTCATAACAGCCTGGAGACCCCAAAATGAACGGGGAGATTCTACGTTTGTTAGCTCTGGCTCTGCCACATTCCCACTAAGGTTATTTGCACAGAGACAAGCTAATTCCGCTCACTCGACACGCCATGCGGTCTGTCAGAATGACGAGGAGAAACCTTGACAATATATAAAAGATGCAGCATAAAGTGTTAACCCGTTGCTGACAGTCCTGATGGGTTTTTGCAGGTTTTTATTTCATCTGCGGTTATGACGACCTAATCATAGGCAGGAACTGAGCCACAGTCTGTTGTTGCAAATGCAGATCTAGGCTGAAGGTCCGGCGGGAGTAAACAGTGAGCTGTCAGAACGAAACGCCTGGAGTGAGTAAGTGTATGCGTGCACGTCTGAGTGCTGTTGGTCCAAAATCTGTTCTATTGGTTTGCACCACCCCAGATAAGAGGACCTGAAAGACCCTCAGGACCCTGTTAAACCCCCAACCATGCAAGTACAACAACCCCTTCCACCACCACCACCACCTACCAAAAAAACCCAGAACACTGTCTGCTGATGCAGCTTGGCTGTTGCCTGAAGGAAAAAGGGTGGGATGAACATGTAGAAAGAGAATGATGGATAGATGAGAGATGAAGGGATTTCAAAATTAAAACAAAGGGAATCTGACAGATAGAAAGACTGCCAAGATTGATAGAGGGTTATAATTAGTGGAGGAGCGCTAGCTGTTGTTGTGCAAAGCATCACTCGCGTCACAAAGTTGTGCTTTCATAGCTGACCAAGCCTGAAATCTCTCGCTGCTAATGCTGAGTTTACCAGCAGATCCTGTTCTGTGCCACTGTACAACACACACACACACACACACAGAGGGGGCCTCACCACATCACAGATAAGATTCAAAGATGAACCACACTGACACAGACAACCACACACCTGCGCCTACACACACTTACAGCATTTCACGCTCATAGACAAACAACACACTCAAACACCCACATGCCTGGGAGAATCAACAGTCTTTTGTGGTCTTTTCAACAAAAACATTCCTCACATCTTTTTTTTTTTTCTCTATGCATCATTGATTTGTCTTTAGCTTCCAGGCCTCCAGCAAACCGCCTACTTCCATTATTGTTCACATGGTGACACCCAAGGTTAACGCTTTAATGCTGAAATTAAGTCACATAGGTGGCACAATAGAACAGTAAAGCTGATCCTGTGTGTGTGTGTGTGTGTGTGTGTACGTGTGTGGGTGTGTGTGTTTGTGTGTCTGTCAAGTTGTCAAGAGTGAAAAAAACAGAAGTGCCATGTTTTTATCTACATATTTACCTCAAACCATCCTGTGGTTTGAGGTGCTAAAACATTGCTTTTTAAATTCTTTTCATCCCCATGTTATGAATTTATTAATATACTGTAGTATACAAATTTTTGTTGTTATTATTATTATTATTATTATTATTATTATTATTATTATTATTATTATTATTATTAACAATAACATATTTCCAAATTAGTTTTTTGTGTTTTGTGTCAATTTGACACAAGTCAAATTACATAATCACTGACCATATTTACATTAATTATTTTACCTTCTACTGTAATTGAATCAAATAAAGCTCTTTCCCTAAAGGCTTTGTTGCTGTATTTACCCAAAACTAGCAAACTCACTGCCATCCATCACTAGGTGAATAATGTCAGCATTTTCTTTCTTGAACCTTTACATGCCGCTAATTATTTAAAATTGTGAGCACAGAGACCTGACAAAATGGCATGGATCCGTCTGTAACAACACCTCATTTATTTCTGTGTAAGTGACCCGTATGTGTAAAATCTCAGCTGAGTAAAGTTGCTGCTTCACCGCTAAAGCATCGTCACCTGAGAGAATGTGTCATGCCAGACTGAGACAAGCAGAAAAAGCAACATGTCTTGTTAAAAATTGGAGAATGAAGATGGGTGGCTCATGCGCAGACACAGTAGATGTCAAATCAACGTCATTCAGAAGCTGATATCAGTTCAACATTGTTGTAATTAAATTAATCACAAACCCAGGCTCGAGTTGAGTTCACATTTACAGCACTCGGGCGGAAACTAGGATGAATACGGGTGAAACGCTGCGTTGCCGGGGTCTTAAAGGGAACGAGAGGCACCGATTTAATTAGCCATGCCTGAAATCAGCTGTGGCACACCTTTGTGTAATCGTCCTACTTCAGCAATGCGTCAGACTGCTCCAGAAACACACCTGCACCTCTGTTCTCCAAAATACCAGAAAAAAACCTGTTCTGTCTGACTGTAATCCTCTCACATGGAAATAAATCCCTTTTTAATAGACGTGGTTTAAATACCGCATCGGTGCGGCGTGACAGAGCGTACCATTCTTCATCGTGCCCTTGTTGTGGTGGCACCCTTTGCTGAATCTGCTTTAAATGGACAATTCTGCAAAAAGGACAAATTAATTCCTGATTCACTAAAGGGAACAATGCACCAAAGTCTTCAAAAAAAAAAAAAAATCAGGTCCTAAACTGTGGCCCAGCAACCCTTATAGTAAAATAGGCTCAGTGTCACACTCCGGAATGACAAACCTCCCGTGCACGTGGTTTTTAGATGTACTCCAGGCTGAATCTGTTGAATCTGTTGGGGAAATGTCGAAACTGAGAATCTGTGCAATACTTTTTGGACTAAGCATGCTTGCTGATGATTTGTGTTTATTTGCTTAACTTGCAACCATGGCTTGTTTTATACTCCCTAACTGAATTGAAAGGAATTAAATCTAATTCAGAACATGTGGTTGTTAAGTTACTGTAGACTAAAGAAAAAAAAAAAAAACACTTTCTATAATGAGCAACTTAGCTGAATGGATGTTTAGCACACGCCAAACACGAGGTCACAGCACACACTGTACACACAGACTCCACCCAAATCCCCTTAATCAATATCCCTGACAAGACAAAGCCTCATTCGGCTCATCCGATATTCTTCCTCTCTCCCAAGATAAATTTATGCCACTGTCCTCTGAGCAGGACTAAAAAGCTGTTCACACCAACTCACTTTGCAAATAAAGCATTACATCAAGACTGACAACTGCCTAAGCTCTCTGCACCAGCCACTGCTTGGTAAAAAGCCTCTTTCAATAATGCATTTGACCGCTAAAACCTCCCAACACCCAAAATAAAGCGAAGTGGCAGCGCAGCAGATGCAGAATTAATTGATAAATCAATTGTTTCGAGTCGGGATGTTGGATTTGATGATTTGTGATCCAGACAGGGTTTCCTGTGTATCTCCTTTATTAAGTTGTTGATTATAGGCAAATGTGTGAATAAAAAGCATTAGCTTGTCACCTAAGTAGCTGAAAAGATCTACCTTCAGCTCTGCAAATGGATTTTATAATATGCTAAGTGCGCTAATCTCCTGCGCCTCACGAGCGCGCGCGGCTTCTCGGAGAGATGTGTGAAAGTTCTGAAAGCTTCCCTGCAGCTTCTGCTGCTCCTCGTATCCCCTCTCAACCTCCTGCCCTTTCACGGTCTGAGGACGCAAACTCCATCAGGGGCCAGGCACAGAAACACAGCTCACAGAGGAGGACCATCAACACGAAGGCCAACAGGGCAAGTCCTGCTGTTGCTACGGCGCATATGACTTCCTGTAAGTCAGTAATTATGTCCCCAGAAGCAAATCTGAATGAGATAATTACACACTGGAATATGCAGTTAGGAATTAACCAGGATTCACCATTTTTCCCTCGTCACTGTCATGTTCTGCTTTTTTTTTTTCTTTTGTCCACTTTTTATCCTTTTTCCCTCCATTCCAGCTTCTTCCTTTTTAAAATGTGCTCGTTGAAAGCAGAATGTTTTGAGCATGTTTCTTTGCGATTTGCATTTCTCATTCTGCCGTTTGTCAGATACACTAAATTACTGCGTTGGCTCGGGACTTTAAAGAGAGAAGGAAATTGTAATTTTCTGAACAATCCTCTTGCAGGCACATCAGGCCCAGATGACACCCGGCACATGACACGTGCCATAAATTACGGGATTTCGGACTCGTCACGTCTGGAGGCAACTTGTATCGAGCCTGCGTTACTTCAAGACTGCATGCGCGCTGCCGCTATCCTCTTGCAGGGGCTTTTGGGCATGCTTTTCCGCTTGAATGCTTTTTTGTGTGTGTTTGGCTTGGCTTTGCTGGCTGGCGTTCAGCAGAGAATGTGTGTCCACAGCTAGCAGTCAGTTTGGGTAAATGATCCAGTTAAAATAAATCCCTGTGTTCATGGCAAATCAGGGATCACTCTGGAATTAAAACAACTCCCGGGCATCACGCTGAAGAAAACATATCGATTGTGTTATACTATATTGTATACAAGGGCATCCAGATGCATCAAGTAGCATTTTGGCGCTATTTATCTTTTCCCCGAGTTAATAATTCATGCTCATCTAGAAAGTTGAGCTATGAATATTACCGATGGTACACATGAGGCTATTTAGCAGTCAGCAGGAAACAAATGAACTCCTTTGAAGGAGAGATGCGCAGTGTATATCATTGTGTTTTGCGCTGTTAAATGAATCATTTTACGGGAATGCAAGACAACGGCAGCTGCACCTTTTTCACACCGGGATATTAAAAATGGTCTGGAAGCACGAGGGCGGGAGGGTAATGTGGTTTTGACATTTCATTGTGGGATAATACATAGTGTGTGGTCAAGTCAGAGCCAGATCAATCATCGCGTTACAGTGGCTATTAAAGAAACTGTGGGAGTCTAATTAACAGGGTTGTCGCTGATGGAGTGTGCGAGTTTTTGGAGTGTTTGATTGATTTGACTTTGACAGAATCCCTCCCCGAACATTTTCATACACCTTGGTAACTGAAGGCGCGCAGCTGTCGCTCCTGTCGTCAGCAAAAGCAGCGCTTTCATGATGGAATCGATGCAAATACAATGGATTATAACTTGATTACTTCTCACACAAAGGCAAGAATTGCACATTGAAAGAGAGGACAATTTATGCTGTTATAAATTGAGGAAGAAAACAAAAATTGATTTAGCCTCTTCCCCAAGTTGTTTGGCAACTTCATTAATAAAAATTTTCATGCTGAAAAATGTGTCCCAGTCGGTGTGCGTTGGTGTTGTGTGAGGAAGCCAGCAAGCTCGGTCTCAGTTTGAGTTTACTTTGCCTGTGTGTGTGTGTGTGTGTGTGTGAGTGTGTGTCTATGTGTGTGCGTGTGCACGTACACAGAAGAGAGTGAAGGGGGGACTGTACGCTAACAAACTCCAAAATAATAGGACTAAAAAACACCTTTAAGTGAATGTTGAATACAGAAGAAAATTTAAAAAAAAAACAAAAAAAAAAACATAAAAAACAATAACAACAACAACAAAACCACACACCTTGTAATGAATCTAATTAGCACTCCAACTACAAATCGATGCTTAGCAGAAAATAGCCTTGTTGCTAAATTGAGAGGCTTCTCTGCTGGTATTTTGGCTGTGCTGACTCAACCCATGTCACGCTAAGGAGCAGCAGACCTCTGTTAGCATCTATAAATTATACATTGTAAAGAAAATTGCATTTTTATTTCTTTTTTTTTTAATAGTAGCTCTTTGAAGCAACAAAGGAAGAGATGGAGGTAAATAAAATTGTGTAAGCGCAATTGCGTAATTGTGTAGCGCAAATTGTGTGCAGGACTGTTTGCAGCCTGCAAGTGTGAGAAATAGTCTTTCAGTTTTTCATTGCATTTGGCATAAGTATTTATCAGTTGCTCTTTTACAGACTGAACCTTCATCATGTCAGCAGTTAAGCAGGATGAAGGTGATGAAAGGAGGAAGGTTAAATGTGTTTATGTTGCATTTTATTTTGTCAAAAAATGTTCTAGTTAAGAAACTGTTCTTTTCACTCTGTATATTAGCATACACGTTGTAACATATGAGTCAGACATTCATCATCCATCCACCCAGTCATCCATCTTCTGGTCAGTGTTGTTCAGGACCTTGGACAGGTCCACAGCTCAGCAGGCACACCCACTTCACTCTCTCTGAGTAGTTCGGGGCCCCCAATTAGAACACAAATTCTCCATTCAGGCAACAAAACCCAAAAGTCGTCTTGTTGTGAAATGTCAGTGCTAACCACGACATCCTGTATTAAGACTAATCATAGCAGCAGGGTGAGACCCGGCACAGCGTCATCCAAGATAACGCACTAAGACTTTAAAAAGTAAAAGAGCTTTATTATAAGTGTGCAATATTCTGACCACTTCAGTTGTGTATTTTCAATCAGCACTCACAGAAACATGCACTCCTCTTGACAAATTAATCTCATAAAGTGGAGTGGGCTTGACCAGTAAGCTTCTTGTGGCCATTATCCTTCGCTCCTCTGATTAGGACACAACAGCGGTAAGGCTGGGTGGGGGCTAAAGGAGTTAAAATTGTCACAACATAAACCTCTGCCATGTTTTTGTTGTTTTAAGTGTGTGTAGTCATGATTTCTGCCCACTGGAAGAAGATGTGAGTGAACAGAAAGACGATGATGCCAGCTGACACCTACTGTAGCCAAATACTTTAAAGATGAACGCCTCAGGCATAAGCTTTGTGTGTGTGTGTGTGTGTGTGTGTGTGTGTGTGTGTGTGTGTGTGTGTGTGTGTGGGAGAGTGTAGCCTTCATGCCTTTAAGGGAACCAAGGGCCAAGTCTGATTTTGGTTTTGATACTATTTCTGGTCCTTTCATTGTTGCTTTGGGCTTCAGCACTAAAGTAAAAAAAATATTGTCTTTGAAAACTGTAAAAAAGCAAAATGTGAAAATGTAGCTTTTTTAGAAAAGCGGCTGATTGTAAAATATTGTTTAACCTCTAAATGTTGCAAATGTTACACATTAACAGGAAGAAAAGCTGCTTTTGCCTCATAACAACAAACACTGCTTTTAAAGACACTAACCCAAAACTGCTATTCGCAGACCTTAATTTCACTTGTCGACTTATTTGTTGTGTAGCAGAAAACATGACTGTCCTGCTTGCTGTTCTGTTTGTTTTATGCCTTCACTCTTTCTTTAGAACCTGTCAGAGATTGCAGCAAGATTGTGTTAATTTACGGCTTCTTTATATTTAACTGATTGTACGTTTTTCTGTGCAAGTTCAGAGGCAGAAACTTGCTATTATGATATGTGTGACCTTTTTCCACTCTGCAAGCATCCTGAGCGCTGAAGCTTCTATCACCGTGAAAAGATCAGCAAGGTTTAAAACACTTTCTTTCTTGCCATGTGATAAACACAAGAGGCAAGGGGAGAAAAAAAGACGGAGAGATATAAAGTCCAACCGGGCCTGGAACCACCTGTACGTTTAAACACTGGCCGAGTGTTTCGTTCAATATTGTAAACAAAGTCTGACGTCTTTCACATTGTCCTCTCACTAATTTATGACCAGAATTTTGTGAAGGAAATTTAGCTTTGCAGAAAACTTAAAGGGCAAAAAGAAAAGGGGTAGGAGTGATTCCATGGGAAAAAAAACGTTAGTGCCAGGGGCTACTGCATTCCTGGAATGAAAATTCATAAATAATGCAGGGCTGGATAACAAAAAGAACTCCCCCGCCGTCTTACACTGTACTGCACTATCCAAAGGCCGAGCAATATTGCTCAAATCTCAGAAAAAGATAAATTTTAAGACACACTTTTTTTCCTTTTTGTTTTGCTGCTGGTTTCTTGACTCAGGACAGCGCGTGCTGTGGACAGACAAGACAAATCCGAGGAGAAATTCCACTATGTGCCTAAACTGAGGATTTTGATACACTGAAATAATGAGGGGGCTCCAAGCCAAGCTGCTAACTAGTTTTTGAGGGGTTTTTTTTTACATCTCCAAAAGGCCATATGCACCATCTGCTTAATGACTGCAAATGCTGGAAATTAAAAAGTTAGTATGCAAAAGCTTAAAATGATAATTACCACAGCGATGACCACAGTGTGAGTGGCATGAGCTGGCATGTAAAACTGAATTGTAAAATGGTGGATTATACCTGTGGTGAAACTGCTGATTGACGGAAAGGCCAATCCCTTATCAAATATGTGCACAAAATTACAACTGCGTGAGTGACATTTAAATTCATACGGCAAATTGTGAAGGTGTTGCCTTAATGGGTGTGCCATTTAAAATCTGCACTTAAAAGCTGTTCATCACCACCTCCACTGCAGCATCCTTTTAAAGCTTGAAAGCCATTTACATGTGGGCAACGAACCTACACACATGCGCACACACTTCAGCAGACAATAGTAGCAGCAGCTCATCAGCGCTGTAGTACAGTACAGTGGGGGAGAAATGAGTGTTGGGTTACAATCATCAGCCTCTCCTGCACTCATGCATCATCCTCTGTTTCAGTGTGTGCGTGACCATATATGTGTTTGTGGGGTAGTGTGCTCTGTGTTTGTGTGTGTGCAATATCTTTCATTTCAGGACAGATTCTCTCTATTAATCACGGAGAGCAAAGGGAGTGACTGCTTCATTTCTATCATTGCTATCAATAACTGAAGCAAAATGAAGCAGCGCCACCAAGAGCAGCAGGTGACCCTGAATGCATCACAACGGAAAAGATCCGGGGGGTATAGAAACTTTTAAACTAGGCTATATTATCATCCTGTAGTTGTGGAAGATGTATCAAATGGGTGAAGTCATGAGTCTGCGTGGAGACATCCATTAGATCCAGTATCTAATTACAATGCATTTAAATTTTAAAATGCATGCTAAAAGCCCATACACACAGACACACACACACACATGAAAAATGCAGAATGCTATATCTATATATATCTATATATATATAGCTATTATCACTGTTATTACATTATTTTATTATTTTGAATGTATTTCAGGAACTTGCTTTGTTTCTTTCTGTAAAAAAGGAGAAGTGAATAGGTCTAACTTTAATTCCCTTATCCCCCAAGTGAAATTCACTGAGCCTTTACTGATAATTGGATGCATCCAAATGCATTTGCTGCTGTTAATTATTTACCCTCCATACCAATATTAAATAAAAAAAATTAAAATAAAAATGAACATCACCCGTTTCAATAATTTAGCCTATAGGGAAGGAAGGTCTGACCAGCTGCACAAGTTCATGCATGAGGCGCATATAGACATTTGCCATGCACCGAGTGTCCTGACGTGACGTGGACCTGTGGCGGCAGCAGTGGCCCGGTTGGAGGATGGTTTGAAGAAAAGGGGATGACAGAAGGTGCCCGTCAGAGGCATCGGTGCCCTCTGGATCTCCACGGCTCTGCTGGTTCCGTCAGGCTACCTTGGACCCTGGCTGGTGATGGAGCAGCCGAGCCCCAACTGGAGCAAAGGCACTAAAAGCTGAATTAAGGCGTCGCTGAATTCGACACCACAGCCTGCAGACGGTCCGGTGCGTGGACCGTCGTGTCACACACGCGCGCGCAGTTTGCGTGCAGAAAGTCTGCATCCCGACACTTTGCATGTAGGCGCAGTCGTTTTCCTAAAACCGCAACACTTATACAGGCGCACACACGGATACGCACGCACTCTTCCTTCCCTCACTTATTCCGTACCTCTGTAGGTGCGTGCGTGCGTGCGTGCGTGCGGGGACACAGCACATCTGATGAGAACCATTTCCTATCAACTCACGCTGTCCCGGCACCGTGGCCGAGCGGCAGAGAAGCCGTGTCACCCCGGTTAAAGGCCAGAACGGAACATGTCGCTCACCTTGCCGACGCAGAGCCATCCCTCTAGTCCGCTCCCATGGTGCAGGGTGCCTGCCAAATGCTGAACTCAAGCGGCTCCCGATCGGCACGATTGGGACCAGCGACGCGGTGCTCCTCCTAAAAACCTGAAGGATAGAGCTCTCTCTCTCTCTCTCTCTCTCTCTCTCTCTCTCTCTCTCTCTCTCTCAATCTCTCTCTCCTTCTCTCTCTCTTTTTCTCCAAGTGCTGGTCTGGGTTTTGAGGCGGTGGTGCTGATGCTGAGGATGCTCGGCTGCGAACGCCGACTGAGGACGTTGACACGATCCGCGCGCGGAGGAGTGGGTTTCCTCGGGGGGGGGGTTGCGTGTGGACCGGCCCGTTCTGCGCGGAAGGCAGCCTTGGAGGCGCGTTTAGCCGCAGTTTAACCCGAAAAGTCAGACGGCTGATGCTGTTGCTGGTGAGGCTCAGTGCCGCTGTAACGGAGTCCCCGGATCATACCAACGCACCGAGGAGGAAGGGGGTGTGGCAGAGCGCGGCCACAGACGCAAACGCGCACAGACTTTCTGTCGTCAGGGGGTCGTCTGCATCACTTAAACTCATTCAGGTGTTGCCATATGGCCGCACCGTGGTCTTGTTGAGAAATGCTGACTGGTTAATAGAGCATCAACAAACAGGTCATTTTTTTAGATGAAAACCTGACTTTTTTTTTTTTTTTTTTTACACGCAAGCATTTTATTGGTTACATTTGTCAGAACAACGGCAATCATACACTTTAAAGAATATTTTTTTTTAAAAAAAATGGAGGAAAACACTTTATGTAGTTGCAACCCTGCATCTCTGCATTCAAAACTGCAGTTCTAAGTGTGAAAACCCACCCAAGCTATTGTTGTGTATTCCTACAGCCAAAAAAAAAGCCTAAAAGTCCAACTTTCGTGCACATCAGTTCCGCTTGTTAAATGCACTTTCTAAGCTGAACCTGACATGGAGCCAGCCCTGAGCTGAGGAAACCTGCCTGGCCGGACTGGCCATCTCATCACCTCAGTCCTTTTTTTTTTCGCTAAATTCCTGACCTCCGCTGCATCTGTGGTGTACCGTGTGTGTACAGTACGACTATTTTCAGCCACTCTGCAGCTGCCACAAACAACCTTTTGAATGGCAGGGGTTCTAATGATGCACTTTATTGTTTCCCCAAAGCGTGGTACATGTGGGGCTACAAACAACCATTTTGACAGCTGCTTCAGTCTGTCTGCCTTTCAGCCTGTCTCTCAGTATCCCCCAAGCAGCACAGCAGTGTGCATCTTTTATCAACAATAGATTTTGGCACTTTCCGTTTGTTTCATCACTGGTCCTTTCTAAATGGAGGCTGTGGGTGCAGTATTTCACATGGATAGGAAGAAATGATTCAAAAGAGTTAAAAGGGGAGAGAGGGAAAGGGAAAGTGAAGGCCTTCATTTTTCTGATAAAGATTGGTACGGTACATTTGCCATACTGGTGTGGTCAATATGGGCCTGCCGCAGTGCTTTTACGCACAAATGGCCGCAGAACATGGTATGGATTTTAATCCGAACCGTAAAAAAGACTGAAGTCGCAGAGAACATCTGCTCATGCTGGAGATCTTTGTATCCCTGCGACTCAATGTTAGCCCACAGAGTCCTAATGGCAGGCACAGTGCCACCCCAGCGGCTGCCTAAAGACACTCATAACAGCCGCTTCTCTTCAGCTTCACCTACACATCTCGCTGAGACATCTCTTTGACAACCAGCTCAGTGCAGGGATGTGAAATGTCACAGTTTTTACTGTGATTCCTCTTTACGATTGTGGTCTGTGGAGGAGCGATAATAGACACGGAGGGGGGAAAAGCACATTGGTCTTGGTATGAGCTCTGGCTTATCGTTCTAAAAAACCAGCCAACAGAATCCATAAGTAAAACATAATGCAATTTACTTTGGTCTGCTCGTTTGTTTTGTTTTCAGCCAATATGTTTTATTACTGTAAAGTCTGTAGATCAGCTACCTGGCACTTTATTGGATAAGAAACCTTATTAGAGCCATGGGTGCTCTATTGTGTCAGTGAATGTGCTTTTCAGACATAGTTCCAGTAGCTCTGAAGTCATCACAGAAACTGCATTAACATTACAAAAGCTAATTAAATAGCGAAAGAACAGGAAACAAGAGGAAATCTAGTTCTATTATTGCTGCCGTATTTGCAGGACATGAAGAGCTGAGTGCAGAGGGTGGGAGGGGCAGCACAGAGGTGGATTTAGCGCCGGTTTACCATAAAAGCGATGTGAGAGCGTGGCGAAAGCGACTGTTGGTGCTTTGAATGCTAAAATGGAGGCTGGTGGAAATGACTTAGAGGGGATATCTCTCTCCTTTCTACCAGACTACAAGCAATCTGCACCTATATTCCACACATGTGACATGTCTGTTGAGACATGAATTACTGGGATGTATTACACTGTTGTGTGGGTTGTAAATCCACCCGCTCCTTAACGCAGCTTCATGAGCTGCATGTTGGATGTTTACCTCTACTCTTTCACTCCACAACCAAATGCAGCTGTTCTGTTATTCAGTCATGTAGATACAAATGGAAAAAAACATTTCTTCTTCCTGGTGTGGTCAATTGGCCAGTGATCAACCCTTCCACCACAAAAAAAAACAGAGCACATTTTGCAGGCTGTAACTACAAACGTTTTCTTCTGTTTCTAAAGACGCCTGTCTTTTTCAGCTTTTTTTTTTTTTTTTTTTTTTTTTTCAAACTTATTTCTCCCCTTTTGTATCTCTTGCTCAGCTCCGTTCCTCTCCAGGGCGATGTTGCTGAAGGGATTTCTCTTCCTCTGTAATGAGGGATCTCGGTGCTGTCAACAATGCTTAGCAGCTTCACCAGCATTACTGTTTTATTCTGGTCCTGCGGAGACTGTCTGATCTCCGAGAGCAAAGACACTCCACTCAGTCAGCCACAGAAGTTTCACAGCAGACAGCAGACATTCTTTTTTTTTTTCTTTCTTTTTTTTAAAATGACCTTTAGAATGCATGCTCCCTCAAACCATAAATTTTGAAAGATTTCATTTTACATTTGCTCCAAGCATTTGAAACCAAATTATCCCTCCAACCTTCAACCGGCTGATGAGGAGACAGCAATTTTTATTTTCACTTATTGCATTTTTTTTTTTAAACTCTTGTCTGGCATTTTAGCAGTTCTGCAATTTAGTAAGTGCGTTGAAAGTTGAATAAAGGATGGTATAATCTGGTAAAAAATACACATATTTCAATTTCTAAAGTTCTAAAATGTGTCCTTTTCTGTAATCGGTTTACTATTTGATAAATGCAATAGAAGAAAAGAAGCCGGTCTGGACAAGCACCTACTGATTAGTCACCAACAGCAAGAGTCCTGATGCACAAGTGAAGCCAACCATTTTCAGTGTGTTGACAGATGAAACAGCTATATAACCTCACTGCTGTGAAACATTCTCCTTCAAGTCTTTCTCACATAATTAGTAATATCTGTTAAAGGGCATGACATTAATAAATTCCACATTAAAATCCACATATTTAAACTGTGGGGGCTGTTGAAAGAAAGCAATATTTTTAAGGGGTGGCACCGTGACTTTCCATAGAAGAGAGGGAGGTGATTGCAGCAGAGAGGACAGAGAGCCATCAAGGGAGAGGACAGGGACCATGGAGGAATTATTGATTTATAAGGCATATCTTTATCCTTACAGTATGCATGAAAGGGAAGAGAATCTCAGGAGCATGGCTCGATCACCTTGAAGGGTGGAATCAAGTCTTTGTTCTGCACCAGCAGCATCTTGTACTCTTTGGTCCCCGAACCAGGACTGAAAAAAGGCTTTTTCTTTTTCTTTTTTGTTTGGAACCCTAAAAACTGAGGACTGTTCTCACAAGGATCAAAGTGTGTGTGTTCTAGGGGATTTTGCATTTAGGTGTGTGCAGCGTTGAGTGTTTCTCAGTCTGTGTGAAAAGCACCTCAGACACCAAATGCCACCCTAAAGCATGGCCGCCGCTCCTCTTCTCCTTTTATCACTGCACACTTCTTACCGGTGCCTCCCTGCTTACCTGTGACGGGAGCGATTTCAAACGCACCTCATTGCATTTCAAAAGCCAGCAACTCCCACTCCAGTTTCTTAGACTCCCACACGCACGTACGTGCACACAGCTGTCAGCTGCCCAAATATTGTGCATCCCATGGCCTTTTCTCGCGCTCCTTCCTGCGCTAACTCCTCCACAACCTCGTGCTGTTGAGATAATAATATTTTATGCATGCCACAGCAGCCCACACTCCGATAAGGATTATAAAAGACGTACCTAACTGACTTGGCTGCAAACATGCATGTCTCACTATCTGCGTGTTCATATCTGTGCGCAGATTGTTCTTGTGTGCTCAGTGACAATACCCTTAAGTGCAAACATTGTAATGCAGGAACACAGACACAGACGCTTAGGTGTCAATATTAGTACGAAATTTCTTTCTAAAACTTTGGGAAAGGCCAGAGGAGTTTAGATCCGGCACAGGCATGACGATCTCCAGAGAACCGTATGCATTCTGCCTCCCTACCTGAGCATTTGTCAGAGCAGGAGAGGACAGAGTAGAATGAATTTGCATTTGTTTGAAGTGGCATTATTAATTCATGCCAAAGAGACATGGGATTTTTTTTTTTTTCTTTTTTACAAAGAGAGGAGACTCTCAATAAGCACAGGGCCTGTTTGATGTTGTTATGTCTTCTTGTTTCGCTTGTGAAAACTATATTGTTGTCCCCGTGCCTTCAGGTTTGGATGTATTCTGACTGAGAACCACAGGCTGCTTTAAGTGTGAACTTATCTTATTGAATCAGCGTGCTCTGTGCTAAATGAGAAGTTATTATCACTGGCCACCCGTTGAGTCCTGCTCAGCTTCTCAAACATCCAAAGCAAAAGGTCAAACACTGATAATGAGCAGACAGCAAGCGCCATCGCTAATTAGACACAAATGCAAAATTTGAATGGAAAATTAGGCATCATGTGCACGGGAGGGTTCAAGAGCAGTAACCTCACGGTCAGAGCAAACAAGTGCTTTATGATAAACAACGTCAATCCTGTAAAGATTAGTGTGACGGATATTTTGCAATCTGAGAAAAATAGCACTAGGAACATGAGGCTACATCTGAGATGTGGTGCTTCTCTTCTCATCAACAGGTAGATTTGTCCCCACAAATACATGGTGGCAGCTACAATATGAAAACGTGAAATCCAGTTGCCAGGGTTGGGTGGGGGTGAGGGTGGGGCTATTAAAGGTGTCTCTATGCATGTGTTTGTTGATTGAAATCAAGGGAAGAGACAAAGGAAAAGAGCAGTGTCAACAATAAAGCTTTTTTGTCTTTGGGGAGCAAGGTAATTACATGAGAACACACAAAGATAAAAAACATTATTGGGGCTTTTGGTCAGCAGGACCACATCCTGGGAGGCATTTTAAAGGTGTGTATCAGGCCTGTCCTGGTAATGTAGTTGATTAAAAATCTTTCCTACAACAAATATAATTGGTATATTTCTTATCCTCTGCCTGCATGATCAGATAAAGCCATCAGCGCACATTCTGAACAGTAACCATCTTTCAACGAGAGGGCTTAAGCTCAAGCCCTTTAGTCAGGCACCGACAGAAAGCATTTACCTTGCCTAAGTGTCCTTGAGCATTTTACTTAATCCCCACCAACTGTAGGAGAGCTGTTATGGCAGAAACCTGAGCTGCAGGCAAAATGGAGCATACATTTGTACTGCGGAAAACGGCGCTAAACCGTGAGACCTCTGTATATGGGCTGAACGTCAGCCACCGCTGGAACACAAACTCATCTCCTAATAAAGTGCTACAATTATGCCTGTACAAAGGCAACAAAGGGGTGTGTAAATATCCATGATGGACAATTTAGTGAAGCAGTCAGGGAAAAGCCTGATATGGAATTTAATTGTGATAATAACAATAAATAAAATAATTGGTGTGGAGGGGAGAAAAAAATCCTTTCCATCAGTTTGAGGCACTTTCTGGCTTCCAGTGATGACAACGACTGCATCTGATTGCTTCCTTTCAACACAATTGTAACACAATTTGTAACTCCAACAAGGTGCACAGTACCAGCCTTACATCCACTACAGCGAGACAGAACGCACCAAACGGAGAAGCTTCAGGGCCAATCTACTGTCAGTCAATCTACTGGAGTTTTGTTTTTGTTTTGTTTTTTTTTAAAGAAATTGTTTATTTAATATATTTACATAACTGTTGTTTTTATTATTATCTTCATACCACATGGTGCAACTGTACACAGTATATGTGGATTAAAGTATCATTAATATTTGAATTTACAAAGAAAATATACTGATGAAATAAAATAAAATTTAAAAATACACTTAAATTATGTAAATCTGACACTATAACCTTAATAAAAACACCAGATTGTGAAAAATCGTGGAACCCAAGCAGCCCTCCTACATTTTGTTGTGACTCATACAAATTTAACATGCTGAGGATTCTTGTCCTAACAGAAACGTCTCGTCTCAGACTGACACAAAGTTCAGTGGCCTTTTCTCAAAGCCATACAATTCTGAGTTGATTAATAAAGGTGAATGTATCTGCAGCAGTTTCACAAAAGTATGACTCAGACTGTGTATTATTATAATAGAAAAGAGAGTTCAGCTGTGGCTTCTCTCGGCTTTTCATATTCATATATTATTAAAATTCATTTTCATATTCAACAGAAACAGTCATTAGCACAGCAATACAACAAATAATGAAAGGAATGTCTCTGAGCAGTGGCCTCTGTCATTCTGAATGTCTGCAGCCATGACTCTTCCCAGAGCTGTTTGTCTGACCAGACCGAACAGTCTGGAGGAAAAACGCTTGATGAGAACAATGACAAAGAACCCAGTGGTCGCTCTGTGTGTACTGAGGGTTAGGTGTTATTTTAATTAGCATTGGTTGTTGTTTTTGTTGTTGTTGCCAGGGGCAAGAACACAGGGACTGCAGCTCATGGCGCAAGCATGGAAAGTAGCCATGTATGTATGATTGGTTGAGTGAAAAAAAAGATTGACACGGTCTCACTATTGTTCACATTTAAATGCTTCTGACAACGCAGATTAGATGCACAGGCCACACCGACATGTGATTATAAATCTTCGTCTATATTCAGACGGATAAATTGGTGACTGCCGAACAACCACAACATGGTAGCTGATAAAAGGCAATCCCAAGTGACAGCAACATCAATAAGAAGCTTGAGGGCTAGAAGAAGACGCAAAAAGCTGTGGAGAAAAGCAAGAGTGGCGTCAGATGAGCAGGAACGCAGAAACGCAAGACTCTGGTGCATGTTCGTGCGTGTGTGTGTGTCCACATCAAATGATGTCAGCCTAAACGAGTCACGGACAATCCGTCTGTTTCATGTGAAAGGCCTCAGCGATTAGAAAGCAGTGATAGGGCAGAGGTTTTGGAGCTGTGTGATGATGCAAGTGACGAAAAGGTGTGAATTTGTCCCTGAACACATTCGCACAGGCGGTTGGTGCACGAGCACGAGCACTAACAGTATCCAGTCCACTTACTTTAAATTCTCCGCAGACAGACTAGAGTTTTTTTCTTACCTGGCACGTGACAAGTGAGTTAATTTAGATGCTGACATTATTAAAACCGGGAGTGGCAGCGGTATGTTTTTATTAATTCACCATCTGACCTTTCCGAGGGATTCATACTCAGACCTGATATCTTCACAATTACCACATCACACCCTGGAAACGTCAGAAAAAGCAGATTCAGCTCTTACAAATCTCTTAGTAGCAGCTTTGATAATTTTTTCTTTTCTAACTTTCTCTGTCCTCTTTTTTTCCTTTTTTTTTTTAAGAAAAAACAGGACCTCAGTGACGAAGAGGGGGAGACAGAAGCCAGAACAAATGCTGCACACACATGCAGCCATTTGTTGTGTGAAGTGTGCCG
>CAAE01014998.1:1800210-1817398 GCA_000180735.1 Tetraodon nigroviridis
AGATGCATCTGTATTATGTCCAGTTTAATTGATGGTGTGGAAAAACACATATAAAAAAGATGTTAAAATCCAACAGCAAGGATTTAAGGACTGACTGTCTCGGTGCCTTCTTTGGTTCTGTGGTTTGCATTTTAATGCTGAAATAATGCAGTCAGACTAGATTCTTCAAGGTCTCGTTGTCGCTTTGCTACCATCGACCATAAAAAAGGAGGTGATGGACTTTTGCAAACAAGCTGGATTGTTTATGAATATTTTTCCAATTTTTACACAAAAGTTCAGATGGTTTTGAAACATCCCTCACAGAAATATTTTTATATTGTATATAATATTTGACCGAGAATAAGATGTTCAGCACTTGGTGCAATTGTGAAAAATCACATTTTAAATATACTGCTGATACAAATGACCAATTTCTAAATGTTAATCTGAAAGGAATGAATGTGTTGAAAGTCATCCATTTGATACTAATTAACATCTGAAGTCTTCCCCATCAGTCACTGGGACAGGGCCAGTCAGCCTACCGTGAGAGTTTTTGTGTGGAATAAAAAAACTTCTATGTCAGTATTTATTTACATTGGTTACAGACACAGGCTAGCGTCACCAACCAAAGGCAGTGAAGAGAGAGAGGATTAATAGGAAAAGGAAAACATCCTCAGACTGGTTCACTGGACCAGCTAGTGACTGCCTGCTTTGATTCCTCTGCTGAGCCTCGATGACTGCCTCCTCGGGGCACCAAAAGAACATCTGATAGGATTAATAAAGCGACAGGCTGAACACGGTGATGCGGTGGGTTTACCCGACATTCCCAGAGCCACGCTCGCGCTGTGGTTACATACGGAAGAGGGCCGCACAGTCATTTGTTTCTGGCCAGCCGTCCCGATAGATTTTTCCCCGAGGAAAAGCTGTGGTAGGTTTCCCGCTTCAGCCGGCAGATAGTCATGTAGCATTCCAATCCCCTCCTGATTTCACATGTAATACATACACGTCTCCTCCTACAGGAGCAGATCAGAGTGTTTGAATAAAAGCCAGCACAACAGTGTTAAACTTACTGGTAATTCTGACTGTGCAGAGCTTGTTAACTTTAATATTTTACCTGAACTGGAGGAAAAAAAAAAAAAACCCATGGAATTCTAATATCCTGGTGTTGGTATTGCTTTACTCTTATCAACATCCACTGAGGTTGTGCAAAACATTATTCTATGTGATAACAGAATAACGTCTCACAGAAGCCTCCGTCCTTCATTCCTTTTTCCTGTTTAATCACTGATGTGACGTGATATAACGTGACAAGTGAAAAATATCACATCTCAAAGTGGCTGGTATCTCGCATTCATCATCATTTTAGGAAATGCCCACAGGACAGGGCCCTGGTGCTTACCTGGGACTGGAGGCTATTGATCTCTGCTGGCAAGACTAACTGCACTCTATTCATCCTGCTCTGGCTTAGGTCTCTCAGAAACAGAGCCGTCAATCACTGCCCCCAACGTCGCTCTGGCATCGCCGCTGACATTCACCTAAGGCTATTGTTTTGTCCTCTAAGGCAATTTTTTTTTTTTTTGGAGAATTATTGTGGCTCTTGTAGGGATTCTCTGTTTTAGTCTGTAAAGATGCTGAAATACATTTTGATTGGGAAACAAGTGTGAAGTTTTAATTAAGCATTTTAAATCTTGGGTTAAAACCAGCCAGCTGGGTTCCAGACTGCAGAGTTAGATGCACAGGTGTTTTCTGCTGGCAGGAAGATAGACGAAAATGTACTGATGCCTGTAGAGTTTAACATGCAGCTGCAGGTCAGGCTGGGTCACCAGGTCACAACAGCCTGTTGTCTTCCTATTAGAGGATCCTGGAAATTATACTAACATCTTACAGCAGCGGATAAAGTTATAGGCAGCTCTGGAAAAGAAGAAATCCATTTTAAATGATTTCACTATCAGGGAAAAAAAAGCAAGCATTAATAATTCATCTGGATTCAGAAAGAATTGATCCGAAGAGATGACACAGTCATGATGGGTAAAAAGGGAAGCGGGAAAGACTGCTCCAGCAGTGAAGAAACCCGGGCCCACTTTGAACAGAAAAAGGTATCTAATATTTGTAATTCTAGCTGTTTACTGATATTAAGATGGAGCTACACAAACACGGGGAGCAATTATATTGCGCTTCTAAATGCTAAACTGGGCATTAATATGATAAACGGGGTCGTTAAATAATAATGATGCTTTTTAAATTCCCTGATTCAAGTATTAGTTTGGAATTCATATTTCCAGCCTCGAACGTTCAGCAAGCCCCATTCTCTGCCTTCGCTGTCTTGCCATCCACAGGCTTCAGCTCTGAATTGACTTTATCCAATTATCTTGCAGGTGTGACATCACTGGTGCTGCAGAAAGCCTGGGGAGCAACGGCAGCGCTGCCGCTCGTTTGAGAGATAAGCAAATGAAAAAGATGCAAATAGGAGAAGACAAAAAAAACACAAACAGATTTTTGAAAAAAAAAAAAAAAAAAATCTTGAATGTCTAAGCTAATTGGTCGCTAGGGAGAAGATGCTGATGCAGTGTTTTTGGTTTTGTTTTTTTTTTTTTCAACCCGTGCCGCAAAGCCACCTACACCACTGCTGCACCAAGGCAAGGGGGAGGCGAACACACACACACACACACACACACACACACACACACACACACACACACACACACATAGTCACACATGAATGTATCTTCGGTGAGAACGGTCTCTAGGTACCAAACAGTGCCCTTTTCTGACCTGGGGACATTTATGACATCACAGCTCTTTAGTTTCCTGTGTCTGTTGTCCTGATAACTTCTCTAATACGTGTCTTTAAAGCTGACATTAGCATGATAAAATGGCCCGCTTTTCTTCTTTCCTTGAAGCATTTCAGGCTCTCACCTGCCATTAGCCAACATGGCCTGACTCATTTTAGAGAGAGGGCATGCATAACTGTTCTTTCCACACTCCATTAGAGAGCAGGAACGAGCTGCGGCAAGGCTGTGCAGAACATATGGGCACAGATATTCTCTCATACAGGTGCACCATCTCTTACACACACATATGCGCTCACACAAATGCACAGTTGGTCACAGAGCAGCCGTGCTGTTCATTTGGTGTACAGTTATAAAGATGCGATGAACAAAAAAAAACATAAATGAGGAGTTCTAATGAGCTGCAGAGGGAGCGGAGGACACCTGTTTGTTTGCACAGGCTTTCACAAACAATGTGCGGTTAATCACCTGAGGTGACGCGTGTCTGCCTCACAACGGAGCGCTCAGCCCGCATTAAACACAAAGGACGGACATGGCACTATTTTGCTTTGGCGTTTTAGACTAATAGCTACACACACACACACTCACACGCACAAACACACACACTACACATCCACACACACCCCAAATGATATGCCTCTGCAGATGTTTGGTATTATTGTTGCGCACATGCAGTTCCAGTCCAGGGGCTGCTTTCCAACCAACTCAGTACAGCCAGCCAGAACAAGGGGGTTGAGGGGTGGAGGGGTGGAGGGATGGAGGGATGGGGAGGAGGGCAAAACTTAAGTATGTGGCAGCAAAGTGGAAAATTGAAAACAAGGCTGTTATGATCCAGCCACTTGGATCAATATGCGGACAGTAATCCAGTAACACTGATAGAAAACATGCTCTTGTTTTAAAAATCAAACGTAAAAGCAACACATGCTTGTTTCTGTGAATTATTTTTGTCTAAAAATATCAAAATGTATTTATCATTGACTTGATGTTTAAATGAATAGATATTTTAAAAAGGAGAAAGACCAACAAGCTGATATCTGTGGTTTTCTAATCTCCATTAAGAATAAAAAGAAACTTTTTTCTAGCTCTGCTGCCTCTGAAAGCCTTTCAACAGCTATGGTTACCACTTTATTTGCTGCCTCCATAAAGGTGACTTATAAGCTGGGCCAGAAAGAAATGTCAATACCAGATTAAAAGGCGTGAACGAATAAAGAGAGAAACTGGGGGAGATAGAGAGAGAGACTTCATTAAAGCTGAAGCAGAGAAACTAACACCTATTGATATGTTTGGGACAGCTCAGGTTGTTGAAAGGTCCAGTTGGGTTTTGACCCCCTCATTGACACCTATTGAATCCCATTGATTTGTTCACTGAAACAGGCAGACAGGGAAATATCATTTTACCAGTTCATGCAGAGTATAAAGATGGAGCAAAAGAGGACTGCTAACCCTAACCCTAACCCTAACCTCAAATGACTTGCTTTCTATTGTGTTTTATTTTCTGTCATTTTATTCATTTATTTTTTTTATATTTTATCTCATATTTTTTTTTAATATGAAATAATAAAACAAACATTCTGGGCAGTAAAATGGATGATAATCATGATAGAGTTTATTCAAGGAGATAATGTGACATCACAAAAGTACTAAACACGGAAGCCCAAAGACCTTTGGTCTTTAATCTTTATTTAAGCACAGCCACAAAGACGTGGCATAGGATCTTACAAATAAAAATATTCAATAAATATTTTAAATAATTTCTAAAATGGGCTTTTTCTTTTTTCTAAATTCAATTAAACTGTTTATATTCTTTTATATTATATTATAAAGGATAACGATTAGCACATTTATTGATAACGTTATTGTGGAGCAAATTAGGAAACATTTGTTGCAGTTTGATGTGAACGTCAGGACCAAAAGATTGATAACTTTAATGAGGTCGGAACCTCTGTGCCTCTGTTGGCTGTTTCCACTCGGAAAGGACAAACTAGTTTTTCACCGCAGCGCGACTCCTGCAAAAGTTTTTGCGTGTTGAGCACATTTATCGCCTTTTTGGGTCTAACTAAAGACATCGTATGCAACTGGAAGGAAAAAAGAACCGGACTTTCATTCATCTATAAGGGTAAATATAGCGCGTTATTTAAGTTTTTACGGTTTTGTTTCCCTCAATGGTGGACAAGAGCAAATTGACCTAAAGCAAAGGTGTCACCATTAATGTCTGAATCCTGACGCAGTTTTATTGTTTCCTGATTGGTTTAGCTGGCAAATTGTTAAATACGTTTCGCTTGTGAGCTTTGTGCACCTTTGTTCACGATTTCTAGAGCCACTGTCAACAAATCCTTTTTTTCCAAAACTTACGGGTCCATCATTGATGGGTTGGGTAAAGTGTAAACGGAGAATCAGTAAAAATATACTGGAAAAAAAAGCAAATTTTTGCAATCTTGGCTGGGAAACATTGTTTTCAGTGTCTGGCAGATATCATACTTGAAATTCTAGCATTTAATCACAGCAAAATATGTGCAAACAAATGAGAAAACTGAACCGCATAAGTGTATTATTTTTTAAAATCATCAGACAGCAGCCATTAAATGTTCACTTCTCACTACTCGAATTATCTGTTGCGTTGTCCTCACAAGATGATGTGTCATCTTAGACAACACTGTTTCTTCTATAGGATGTTTTTGTGACAAGCGCCAACATTAGGTAAGCATACAGCATCTTTGTGGCTTTATGTTGTCATGGCAGCATATGGGTTATAAAATTCTGCTCTCCGAGAAGCCCACAGAGACAAAACTAGGCAAGAGCCTGCAAAGATTATTTTTTTTTAATCAAGTAATTATAGAACAATAGATGCCAGGAAGTGTATTGTACTGTGGTTCCCCAAAATAGAATCACACAGTACAATAGTTTGGCAATGGCAACACGAAACTCTGATGGGAGATGGGTTTAATTTGTCGGTGCTGACAAATGGGTCTGTACTAGTTTGGTTTATCAGTGTTGATATCCCTCTTATTTCATCTTGAAATAAAATGTAAAGACCAAAAGCCGCGATTACCTGTTGGCAGGAACAGATTTAGCTCGCGAATGTTGCAGGACAGACTCTGAAACACACAGTTCTTTATCAAAGAGCCAGAAAAAACCCACCAACACATGCCAGAAATACTTCACTGGACAAATGCACAATTTACACTCTCAAATGACTAACACAGACGGAGGAAGTTGGAAAGTAACACACATTGTTAGTTTTGGCTGTTTTGTGCGGTTTTGGAGGAAGACTTTCCTTATGGAGGAATTTGCACTGATTAAATGAAATTCTCCCCCACCCCTCACACAAAAAAGCAGGAAACAGGATATAAATACAGGCTATGTTGATAGAGCTTAAAAAAATCCACCTAACCTATGTTTAATAAACTGTAACTCATAATTTCCACCTATTCCTGACTGCATCCATTTCTGACTCTGTTGTACCTCTTAAAATTGGCCGTGTGAGTCAGGGCTTTTGCCAGAGGAACTTGTTTTTTTTTTTTTTTACGTGTGACCAATTTTTATAGATTTGCAGTTTCAGATCTGAAAATTCTGAAAACAACAGCAAAACAGTAATTAATAAACAGTTTAATCACACTGGCGTGCTCTTGTTTGGACCTTAGCGGTGAAAGAGTACAGGCTGCAGGTGAATTGTGTCACAGATGTGAGCTGGAGCGAGACGCTTCCTTTTGTGGTGCAGGAGACTTTAGCCTTCGGCTGTGACCTCTCTCATCCAACATGCAGAGATCGCCTGGCAGCGCAGGAACCGATGGCAAACAGCGCTTCTGCAGAAGCGCACGTAGTTCTGAAGGTTTAACAAGTACTGCATGAAAATCCTGCTCCTTGTGCTGCTCGGTGATGCTGTTTTGTTTATGAATATTTACAGAGGTCAAAGCTTTAAAGCTTTTGAAAATTGCTGAACAGAATATGAATACCTGAGGTCGGGGTTAACAGTCACGGCAGATTTCAATTTTTTTGTTGATCGTTCTGGCCTTTTTTAACCTTTTCAGCAGTTTTAATGGTTATTCTGTATTCTTGAACTGGTTTCCTAAACTTTTGTGAACGAACCTAGAAAAAGCTTTTGGCTTTAATTATAAAATCTTCCAGAAGATAATTTGCCTGCAGGATGCATTATGCTTCGACTTTTATGATAGCTAGACTCACTCTTGAGCTTTATACGCTGCCAAACAGTTGGCAACAAACGTGAGCAGAGTGGAATAAGAAAATCATTTAGATTTAGTAAGTAAACGTGAAAGATAGCTTATGTTATGAGATCTTTTATCTGTTCTATTGGGAAATCTGCAATATTACACAGTAATGTTGGGTCCATATTACAGGTATCAAGTCTCCTGGAGACCCTGTCAAACACTGTCTTTGCATTCCCCCATGCTGATGTCAGTTCAGCTTACCGTATATAACGTTACGCAGCTGCTGTTACAATGTCTTAAACATTTAGATTTTTCATATATATGTATATATCATTAAAAATCCAGATTTCTTCTCTTGCAACAGATAACAAAGGTTGTGATAATTAGTTATGGCTTTGCTGTGTGATCCACTTAATTCTTCCTCCTGTCAGTGTTCTCTTGCCTGCCTCTACCAAATGGTTAATGGATTTTGAGCAAAATACCGGCCAAGAAATCAAAGCCAGTCAATTAAAACGTTGTCCAAGTACATCAGCTATGACGGCCAAAAAAGAAAGAAATTGGTTCTTTTTTATTTCTGTGGAGCACACATGGCCTGGACATGCATGGGTGCACACACCCTTTAAACTTAACATCATGACCACTGACAGGTAAAGTGAACAACTCTGGTTATCTCTTCATCTGGCACCTAGGCAAAAAACAAGAAAATCACAGTAAGAAACAGGCGAAATGAGCAAGTCTAAGAATTTTAAGCGTGTCGAGGCCGGCTTACTGACTGGACCAGAGGATTTTCCAAAACTTCAGCTCTGTGAGAGGAGCTGCGTGACGCCTTGGACCAACCGTTCCGATCAATGTTGTGAGACCCCACATCACAACCTACAGGTCCTAAAGGATCCTTTAGGAGTGGCGTTCCACAGTCGAGACTGCTTCTGCAGCGAAAGGGCAAGAACAGGTAGGGTTTCATAATGTTAGGCCTGATCAATACATAAACCCATGCACACATAAATTCTAACTTAACTTACTTTACATATTACAATTACGGTATATAAAGACACGACGATATAAAACAGAAGTAATGATTTTTAATACTGCTGGATCTGTGCGCCTTAGGCAGGCTGCCAACTTGTCACAAGTCTAGTTTCTAAACATTCACATTTAAAGTCTATCATTCTTGAGAATTATTTCCTCATATTATTAATATTTATGACCATATGAAGCTTTTCAACACTAATGATTTATAACCGCTGCGCACCAAATGTTCCTACTTCCCCAAAGAGCGAGAATACGGCATCGTCAGAATCTGAGACCTGGCTGATTTTATTTCAGCCTCAGACGACGGCTTGAGCAGGGTCACGGCACCAAGCAGCAGATCCACAGCTCCACACTCCTGTTCGGTGTGATAAATTGTCTGCTTTTTAAATGTGTTTCAGTGAAATGCCACACAAGCTCTATGGTGAAATGATAGTGAGCCTACGCTAATGTCCTGGGACTGATGCAGATAAAATTGCAGCCTTTCTGTGAGATGCTGTTTTGATATGACGCTGACACTGACCATAGGTCTGCCATCCATCTGCGCAGCTCTCGGCCTATGGAAAATATGGATTCGTTTGTGCTCTTTCTGTTGACAACAAAATAGTTATATTTTTATTTTTCGTGGGTGGGGGGGGTTAAACATTTGAATTTTCAGACGGGTAGAAAGTATGTAAACATAAACATGAGTTTCATGTTTATAAATATGACCAACTGCGACAATAAAAAGGAACCCAAACAGTGTTTTGCTTGCAATAACCAAAAGTCTAGGTTGTGCAGTTACTACCGATCTTTTAATATATATTTTTTTCCTAATCTAAACAAAAAACCCACACACAAGCTTGTAATGAACATGTTCCATAAGGTCACAGCTGGGATCAAGCATCTCCGAGCCGCCGCCGCCGCCAACACTGTAGTTCACAATTATGATGACCTGCTTCTTAAAGTTATTGCACCTGTGCAAAGCTTGTCATTAAGAGCACTATGGGTAGTGGTGTGTTATATTCCTGGCAGAGCATTTGTAGGTCTTGCTCAACAGCCCTTCACTTCATTAAAAGTTAGTTAATTGACGGTGAACTATATCTACTTGTGAAGGAGTAATGAGCTGGGAGGGGAGGCCAGGTTGATTAATTCAGCCCTGATCGACTCCATTTAATGTCTCCTTTTTACTCTGAAACATCAAGTTAAGATGATTTTCAGCTACAGTCGCCGTTTTTATGTCCACCTGCCTGCACGTAGGAACGCGCCTGGCTGCCTTTCAGCCTGTTTACGTCAACACTTTATCTTCCTCTCCTCTGTCACCGACCGCTCTTCCACTCCCTTTGTTTCTCCACATCTCCGCTCCGCTGTTTTCATCTTTCATTTTCTTTTAAAATGCTGCCCAGTCTTCATGCCTTAGCTCTGCATCTCTCCAACACAGAAACACACACACATACTATCTCTGTTTTATCCCTCCAGCTGTCTGCCTGTCTCTTTCTCCCTGCCCTCCCATCTGCTGATCATGTCCTAATAACTCCTCAGAGGAACGCTTTACCCCCTCACACTGTCCACCTCTCCTGCTGTTCCCCACTCTGTCCCATATCAGTCAGACATTTCTTTCCCCTTTACCTCCACTCCATCGATTCCTTTCCTTCTACTTTGTTCTAGTTGCTCCCTCCACCCCCCACTGTCTTCTCACAACCCTCTACATTCATCAAGCAAGCCGCTTCTCCCTTGTTTCTTCCAAAAGCGCCACACCTTACAGCAGAGGGATCACAATGTAGGGAACCTGGAGCAGAAGCCAAGATAAGCCCTCCCTGCAGGTCACCGTCTATGTAGCAGCTGATTGGAATCAATCTCCACCTCAGGACACTGCTCCTTTTGAAAATGTTGTTGTTTTTTTGTTTTTCTTTTTTCTATGATACAGGTTCTGTTATTTCATTTCTTATGTTTCCTTTTAGTCCAGTGCCAACGACCATTACAGTCAGAAACATTAATCCTTTTTCCATTTATTTGTCATTGCTGCAATTATTCTGTGCATATGGGTTTCTGGTGGTTTGGGCTGCACGACAGGTCAGAAGCACAGTTTATAATCTAAGTGGGGCACATTTAAAACATACTTTGAATTTCTTTTCAGCTTATTGTTGTAATTTAGAGTGCCATTCCCCACTCCTCACCCGACATCTGTTTTATTATCCAACTCCATCAAAACGGAATGAAAGTCGTGCTTAACAGCTGCGCTCTCCATGCCAATCATCATATAGGCTGGAATAAAATGAAAAATCCACAAATAACTTTATGTTCTGCTTATGCTAACAAAAGCTAGTTTCCAGCATTCCGTCCTTGTGAAAATTCTAGGGAGTTTATTTTGCAACTAGTTTGTAAAAGTCATACAGAATGAAATCTCTACACTTTTAGCTTCCAGTGACTTTTGCAAGTCTACATACTGTGCTGTCTGCACCTTTTTCACTGTTCCATCATATCTTGCAGAAAATATCATGAATCCTTGTTGAGCAGGGGCAGCAAAAGTTTATCAACTTTATTGCAGAACTTTTGTAAATTTGGAACATGCACTAAGACATGTGTAATTATGCCAAAGTTTGATGAGTCGTGGAATGTAAAAGGACATTTCGAACTGGGTGCCAGACCGTGTAGGCTTCCTGTTTTTCTCTTAGCTAGATAAGTTGAAGTCATTTCAGTAAATTACAACAACACAGAAACAAATTTTCATTTTTAAGAACTACACCTAAAATCACCTTGAACATGGGTTTATATTTTAGACATTTCAGTTAAATCAAAAACGTCCCTGTCAGTGTATTACACAAATATATTCAGTATGTAAAAATATCTTTGTAATTTAAGTATAGATGAGCTTTCAATTCTAATCAGTATGAGAAAGCACAGATACATTTATCTGGATGGGTTATTATTAAGCAGTTAAACTTTTAAAAGAAAACCTTTTATTTTTAATTGAAAAGACAGAATACTTGTGCAGAACTGGCTGACAATAGTTTTATCCCATTAAGCAACAGTTCTTTAGATGTTTGACATGTAGAGTAGAATATGTGCAAGTGCAATAAAGTGCCATTTTAACGCTCGCTACTGCAGAACCCTAGAGCTCTCGTCACAACGTCAGACAGGTCTGTTCTTTGGAGCAATCAGATACTGTCTGAATGCATAAGAGCATCTCAGCCTCACTTTTGCCGTGAGGTTTCTTTTAATGCATATACATAGTGCCAAATGCATTAGCGAGCAACACATGAGAAAGAAAGAAAATGACAGGGCACTTTGGTACTTACATGAAAATGGTGTCTTTAGAAGTGAACAAATTATCTTGCTAGAAAAGAAGTTTCTTTCTTTCAAAATACCTGTGGTTGTGTGCTTGGGCTTCAAGCAACAGTCAAGAGTAAGAAACTACAACAGGTTGCAAAAGATGCTGTTAAAACATCTAACAACATCGGCTTGTTTTACTATTGTTTCTTGAATAGATTCATCTAAGTGTGCATGTGTAACTTGTTGCTGTTAGTGATCAATTCAAATTGTGTCCCTTCAGTGGTGCAGTTTTGGTGATCTTTAATCTGTTTGTGTACTGTAGGTTAGATAGCAAAAGAGAGGTTTTCAAAAACAAAACCTTGTTCTTAGCCTCTGAAGATCTGCATCGCATCCACGGACAGCATACAGGGCTTCAACTAGCAGAGGCAGAATGTCTTTTTGTCAGCCTTTCCTCCAACTCAGCTTTAAATGAGGCAGAAATGTGTGTCTTCAGTTGTTTGAGTCCAGCACAGAAAAAGCAAACGCCTTTTTCAGCCTGTGCATCATGTCTTCCGATTACGCAGTTTTTAACAGCCATAACTGCAATAATAATGTTCATTGTTCAATAACACTGGTCACATTTTACAGGCGCTCTACAGTATGTGCTGTAATGGGCGTAATCCCTTGTTTCTGCTTCATAAAGACAACAAAGCCATCTGGCTGAGCTCTGTGCTCAACGCTCAGTTAGTGACGGGCTCAAAGCCGCAGCCAATGCTGTCAATGGCTGAGGTGCAACAACCAACCTAATATCTATCTCTTTAAAATAGATATGATGTACATTTTTTTCCCAAGATGTCAAGGATATTCACTGAGAGCTGCCTCTGGTCCCAGAGAGATGGTCTTCCCCTTATTAGTATTATTAAGGAGGTTGCTTGAAATATTTAGTATAAGGCTGAATGAATCTGCCTTAAGTTGACGTCAGGTTGTGGTTTTGAGTTAAGGCGACGTGTTTGTACCTCATAACTGCAGCAGACCGCAGCCAATGAGATTGATTTGCTGCTTTACCTCCTATTTTCTCCTACACCTGTGAACTAAATTAAACAATTGATCAAATGCATCTGCAGAGAACGTCTTTTTTAAAGCAGTACTTATAGGTGCCATAAAGTAGGACAAGCAAATTCCATAAACACAGTTCACTGCCTTGTTCATATACTATTACAGAGCAGCACAAACCCACAAAGGAATGCTAATATGTAAACTTGTGCACTTTGTTCTCTGCAGAACAGAAACAAAACCCTAAACACATCAGTTTGTTTGCTTTGTGGGTGTATTTTTCCTCCAACGAGTATGATCAAATATGATCTCCATCATCAGCGTGCATCTCATTAGTCCTGCTGATTGATAAAATGCAGCAGATATGACTGAGCACATGTTTAACCACCGCGCTGCCTGGAGTGGCCGTCTGCCACACCACCGCCCCATTACAGAGTCAGATTTTACTACCATTCATCCGGCTGTGACAGAACTGCAAAGGGGGACCATGTGGCACCAATAAATGAATCCTTTTGTGGACGAGGATCTATATCAAGGCTGTTTCCCTTTCTGAAATGATGATGCAAAACTACTAAGACAGAACAGGGAAAAAAAATCATCAGCAGAATTTACCAGTTACATTAAAGAATAAAACCACAGTTGGAAACATTAAGAAGCTGCAGGCACCTCTTTGATGATCTGAGTCAAATTAGCATGGTTAACTCTGCGTCACATAATTGAATCCATCATTTATGCGGCTTCGGTTTTAAATGACAGCAAGTCACCAGCTGAGCTTTTCGTCATGGTAACCAGTTTTTAAAAGGGGTGGTCTTTTATATAAAGAGCAGGACACTGACCTGTCTGCAGGACATTCCCAGTCAGCTGCAAAGCCATCAGCATGGAGAGCAATCAATGGAAAGAAGGCAGATTACTTCCCAGCACTTGTCGTTCACGCACTCTGTGGAACCGAATCTCATCTGTTGAAGTTATTTACCCTAAAAGTAAAGGACAAGATCATCCTCATAACCAGAACAGGCCTTTTATCTCAGTATTCCAGTGTTTACAGTCTGCTGTAAAAAGATATCTAAAATGTCATACCAACATGTCCTCTTATTGCTGCCCTTCTCTTCACACTTGTGCGTTAATTACAGAAGGCTGGATCATTATATGAAATCACACCGTGAAGGATTTAAAAAACAACAACAACAACAAATATGAGGTTCTGGAGTCATCCTTACATCCTTAGCTCACCTCACATGGCTTTTAAGCTCAACCTTTTGAAAAGCCTTGTCAGCATTACATCATTATTGCCAAAATCCTAAAAAAAAATCACCTCACATGGGCAGTGCCTAATCTACCGTATTTGGAATTCTTTGGACATCAAACTTAAGAGGACATTTTGTAACCACTGTATTTCTGACTCATGCAGTCTTTCTCTTCCTGTTGATTGTGCTGGACCTCTGCAGTATATCCTTCAGTCAGACAATTCCTCCCTTAAGACCAATTTATTTTTCTGTTTTGTTTCCACAGTTAGAAACTGGCAACAGTTACCTTCCCCTTGGGATAAATACAGTCTTTATCTTCAACTTACGTAGGTTAGGGCAGAACTAAGAAATTGACAGGGACCCTGTGTGGATTCCTAAGTTGTTAAGAAAGGTGCAGACTCTTCAGGACTATAACTGCAAACAGTGTCACTGCAAAACAACTGAGACCATTCCACTTATTCACTGTTTAAGTCATTTGCATGTTTTAGCAACTTCTAACTCCTTAATTTTCAGTCTGATATTGCCTGATCCTATTCTCTAAAGGGATCTGGATGGTCAGCCAAGCGCAGGGGGAGACATATTTTCTGGTGTCAGTTAGCTAAGGAATCTCCACCTTTAGAAAGGTCACTGTAGAGGTGGATGGGGGTGGACAACACACAGCTCCTGCCAGGGAGATTTATCAAGCCAGATTTGCTCCCTGAAACACATGGTTAATTTAGCAGCCATTACAGGTGACACCATGATGAATTGAGAGGGCTGCTCACGCATACACAGGCAATGGGCATAAACACACACAAAGCGACGCACGCTGATAGAAAGAATAATGGTCATTTTATGGCAGCCTGCAGGAGGACAGGAGATAAAAGTTAGTGTTGGGAGAAAGACGTGTCAGGATGGATTCATTAGCGCTGAGATGGAAGACTCCTGTCCCCAACATCAATGTTCGGTCTAAGGTATGAGGACTTTTTTTTCAGCGTTAAAAAAACCACCTGAGAAGTAATAATGATGGACTATCATGTCAATTATACTCACAAAACTGCAGAATTTAAACTGCTAAAACATGATTATTGTAGTTTCTGGAAGGAAAAACAGCACGAGACGTTAGTCATCTGTGCCATTTGTCATCACTGCCATCCAGTAAAAGTGATACCTATTGATTTCATGCAGTTGGCCTTTACTGCTATGAGTAGGAGGTTCCATACACACAACTAATATTTAATCATTGTCATACATGTCTCTGACAAGCGTGCGCTAAGCTGCTGTACTGTCTACTCTATTCAAACCAAGCGGATGATGTCGAGCTGCTCTGCCCACATATGCAGGAAGCAGTTTGCCTACGGTTAAACGGGAGCCCAGAGCCAAGAAACGGGATAGAGAATGTCTTTTATGAGGCAGAAACTCTGCTCGTGTTTCTGTCTTTAGTAGCTTGGCAATGAGCAGCACCGACATACAGACAGACAATGGACAAGTCTCATTAGAGATCTGCCTTCACTGTGGAAGGCAGCCGCCACTTATCTCTGGTATACTCTCAGAGGCAGGGGTGCTGCAGCCCTTTAATATAAATGGTTCACTTTAGGATCAAATTAATTATTCTTTGGTTTATGAAGCATCAAAGCTTTTTGAAGACCTTCTGAACCGCTGCAAAACACACTGCAAATAAAAGGAACGGCCAAAGATGAGAAGCTGGAACAGACAGGACATAGTCAATAATTTGTCTATCATCCCAAGAACAATTATATCAGATCAAACGGTCATGTCAAATGCAAACCTAATTGGGCATTTCGGCACTATAGACATTCTCTCTCTATTGGCATCGTGGAGTGGACAGACGTCATTATATTTGGCACTCATCAAGATGCACCTTGAAGGTCAGACCTGATGAATTGCAGAGACAGCTCTGTATAAAAGGTGGCTGTTATCCATGAGACCCAAAGAGATTATTTGCCCTGAAGACAGGAGAGACTGAAAATGGAGGAAAATATGGGGACGGAAGTGAAAAAAGACCAAAGGGAAAAGAAAATGACAGAGGGAACAAGAATGGAGGTCTACATCCAGAAAGTGCAGAGAAGAGTGAACAATCACTGTGAGAAGCTGATAGGTGACAAAGCTCCCCTACCCACTTAAAGCTGACACCTCACTGCAACTGTTCTCTCTACAGCAGGTAATCAGGGGTGTTATCGATGCACCTCAGAAAAAGCAGGAAACCTCCAGCCTGAGTATAGTTGGCATCAGAAAGCCTCTGTCTGGACTTAACATTTTTCTTGGACGAATTTCTGTTGAAACCTCCACGCATGACTGCTAGTTTCAGATATTGCCGCAGTGAAAATTTAAGAAGGGAAATGCATGGTGTTTAAATAAGACATAATTAAATGGCTGTTTAAATAAGATATAATTAAGCTGATCTGCAACCTCATCACTCAACAATATGTCAGTAATCTTAATGCAGAGACATACAGTGTCCTTCAAAATGCTCCAAGCTGAGCTGGTTGGTCTATGGGATATCCCACACTAATAGGGCTCTTCTAAAACCTTTAGCTCATCCCCTAGTCTGCGTCTGCTTCTCTCTGCAGGCTGCAGTGATGAAGTGCTCTGCTCCTGCAGTAGTCCGGTGGCGTGCTTTGCATGATAAAGAGCTGGAGATTGCAGGAAAAGCCTGGGGAACGCTGTGTGACCCAGCTGGCGGCACAAACCTGCAGGCCACAAGCCACGCTGGAGCAAAGAAGCGATTTGAATGGCAGTAAAACGTGGATGCAAATAGGCTTTGTCTGCTTCATAAACACATAGTCACATGCACCAAATAGCACACAAAAACAAAGGTGAGTACATGGATTTATGGTAAGATACAAAAGTAATGCTAATGCATGCAGATGCACACACACTAAAATGATGAAAATCTGTATGTTGCAAAACCTTAGTCACCTTTTCGCTCATCAATAAAAAAGAAGTCTAGGCACAGGTAGACTGAGGAGGAACAGTTGTATTCAGGAAGACACATTTGCACCTTAACCCCGTATACATCACATTTAGAAGTAAAACACAATGAAACTAGAAAAGCATTAAAAAAACACAGACCTCTGCCAAACAATGTTGAAAGGGAAAAATAAATAGAACATATGTAACATATAGTTTGTTTTTGAAGTCATACCATAAGCCCCTTTGGGCTTTGATCTTTGGAAGATCAAGGCTCAATGTCCCCTCAGGAATATGGAACATCACTAAAATGTATTGCATCTGTTCCTTGGCCCATCATCAGCTTTTCCTGGAATTTTGATTAAACTGTGCTGAATAACTTTTCAAGTTATTTTTGTGCCCAAAAGACAGATGACCAAACAAAACGCCGGCTGTCAACATAACCTCCTCCCTTGGCGACAGTAAAGATACAGAGATGTGGAAGAGGGAGAGCTTTCGAATAAAAATGAGCACATATAAATATAAATAGACATGCAAACATATAAATAAGAAGAAAAACAGAGAGGTGTGCTTGTGTCTGTGTGTGTGTCAGAGAATAAAAGAAGAATCTCATTTGGGTAGACTACCCTATGTGTGGTTCCTCTAGACTTCAGCACTGGAGGAGAAGAGCTCAGGGGTCTGTGGTCGACAGGATGACCTGCAGTTGCCTTGGGAGCCCATGCTGAGACAGGCAGACTTCACTTGACAGGTCAACTGCACGACTCAAAGGGTGTAATTTAAAATGCTAGAA
>CAAE01014998.1:1822820-1872155 GCA_000180735.1 Tetraodon nigroviridis
GGCGTGAGGATGGATTGGTCACCACGGACCAACTGAGGAAGCACAAACGCAAGAGAGAGGGAGAGAGAGAGAGTGATGGGGTGCTGGAGGTTTGGAGAGAAAGAAGGGAGCAAGGAGAATATCAATGACCTGACAGAGGTGCGTATGGATTTCTCTTCCGTCTCCTCAGAGCCTTACTTTACAGCGGCGCAAAGTGTGGATCGAATTGGAGAGAAAAAGCGCCTGCTGATCCTCCCCAGAGAAATCAACACTTATGCATAGAAAGCTTCTTTAACTCTTAACTTTGTTTGCCGGCTCATTGTTCAATAGAAAGCCCTTGTGCAATTGGTGTTGTTTTTTTTTAAATATCCTTCTCTTCACAATTTAAGAAAATGAACACGAGGCCGTGTAAAATCATAGATGATCTAAAGTCAGAAAAAAAAGAAAACTGGGAATAAAAATGTGTCATAGGTCTGTGAATGCAGAAGCATGTCCTTGTGACTATTTGCATCATTCCAATCATTGCACATTGACAGTGTTGCGCCCTGATTTCATTTCTGCTGACGGGTAATACTGTTAGCATAAACAAAAGAATGTCCTAATGAGTCACCCGCTGGCTCAGCGTTTACCTCCATGTGATATAACTGATTAAAAATATGCAACAGTATCGACAGTCCCCCCTTTATGTCCGTGCTGTGGTTTAAAATTTTAGATCTGTCATGGAAACGTCTTTGGTGTCAGAATAAACTAAAATACAAATACACAAATTCCAGTAAAACGCAAAAGCCTTGTTGGTTTTTTTGGTGGAGATTTTCTACTTAATAGAGGGTTCCAGCCCAGCTGCTGCAGTAACCTTGTGGGGAAAAGGTTTTTCATTGCTACTGCAAAGGCCTTACTACGAAGCCCATTTGGATTCTGGGCTATTTGATCATATCACCATCAAGATCATGTGACATGATTGAAAGCACCAGGACAAGGTCAAGACAGAATACTGGAGCAGCTCAGTCCTTCACTGGGAGATTTGAAATCATAATGAATTATAGTTTTACAAATGTCACTGAAGAGGAACCTGCAGCTGTGGAACGATATCAGACTCAAGAGCTTTTTTTTTTTATGGTTTGACCCAGAACTGGCGATGTGCAGCAGCTAGCTGCAGTTAGCATGGTGAAACCCAAACAGAGAATTTGTTGTGACAAAAGTCAGTCAAGACTCTAGCGTTGCTGTTTCTCTGTGCGCTGTTTTTTGACTCCTGACTGTTTGCACTGGCACAGCGGGGCGGTATTACTAAGCTTTGATCTTAATTTTAAAAAAGGTGCCAAAGAGGGGGCTTTCACTCAGAAAGACTGAGGGGGGAGTTTCAGATAAGAGACTCCACCGCTGCGGCAGTGCAACCGGATGCCTAAGGCACGGCTACTTTAGACAGCAGCAGCAATAAATTAGCTGTTGAAATATTAGAGAAATGCAAATCCAAAATGATACTGCGGTGTATTTATTTAGAATAGAATAGAATCGAATAGAATAGAGTGATGGGCTCTGCTCCCCTGCAGAAGGGTTTTCAGTAAAGAAGATAATGAGTAAATCAATAGCGGTGGTTGTAAAACTGTGGCTAAGTCATGCCTGCTCAGCGGGGGGTAAGCTGTGTCTTACCACCAGCCCTAAAGCAATTGAAAGACAGTGTCGATGCATTACATGCTTATGTGATTCTCTCTGCCTACTGTATATCACAGTGTGAGTCCAAATGTGTGGCCTTAGAGGGATAGAGCAAAAGAAAAATAGATAAAAAGGTAGTAACAGAAGAGGGACACAATTACTGATTTCTGATGGATAATTAGGTCTTCATGATTGACATGTCAGCAAGGATTTAGATTATCCCTGAGACGGCCCGACCGGCTGTGTTGACTTCAAGCTGTAGTCATGATTTAGAAAATCAAGCAACACACGCAAATGATTGCAGTGTTTTTCGATTTAAACCATGGTTGCACTCATTCATAAATTATTCGGTGTTTGTATATATTTATTCACATCTTCTGTCACAACATGTCCTTGCACATTATACATTTCTTCTCCTCTTTCCTGCTCATTGCCAAGCCATTAAAAATAAATCCCAAACCATGATTCCGACTTACAAACGAAGAGAAAAAGAGGAGCACACTTGCCATATGTTATTCTTGTCATCTGCTCACATAAAAGACCCGTCCGGTTAGAATACTTTGAGGACATTATTATATCATGAGCTCCTCTGAAGGCTCTTCTACCGGTGGAGAGAGGAGAGCAGAGGAGAAGACTTTGTGCTGGTGTTAGATATTCAGGACGGAGTCTCGCTCTAATCCACATACACTCCAGCTCCGTCCCCCATGTGTGCCCTGCCCTTAAGAAGACAAACACTAGATATCCTTCACTCTCCTCCAAATCACCTCTCTCACCACATTATCCTTCATTTATCGGCCGTCTTCCCTCTGCCTTTGTCCCTTTCGTATGTATTCAGCATATATGTGCTGTGTACATTTTTTTATGGTTTCGCAGAGACGGGCCACGTGGAAAAAAGGCAAAAGGGGGATCAGTTTCCGTTTGTGTAAGAGGGATTTTTAGTTAAGCCTAATTTAACAGTCAGTGTGCTTAAGCAAAGGTGCTCCGTACTTTCTATTCTGCAGCATAAACACTCAATATATGCTAAGCCTCATTCTCCCGGCGTGCATAATGCTGCCTGGATCTCAGCGAGCAGCCCGTGAACCCGCACACACGGCCCCATCCTCCTCACAGCGTCTGCCAATAGCTGCCAAGCGCAATCAATACTTCAATACTCATCGCAAATGTTGGGTCTTGACTTTGTCGGGTAACGTCTGCTTGTCTCTGCAATTTTGTTTCCCGAGGTAGAAAAAGAAGAAGGAGAAGTTGAGTATCCTGGCTTTGCAGCAAACATAAACGGCTACAGTGTTTTCCATCTGCCCGCTGTCATCCTGCAGGTCCTCAGCGGAGACCGCTGCCCAGGAAAACATTTTAACTCCGCTGCCACCGGAGCTTACCAGCCGGTGAGAACACTTGTGAGCGGGAACGAGGGGAAGCACAAATAGAATCCATTAATGTGTCCATTAACTGATTCTCCATTTCTCCACTTGCCGTTGATTTAAAATGGGAGTCCTGAGACCCCGGGGCCTCAGTCCCAGGGCCCCTCGGTGATAAAGCACGCGGCTGAAAGGTGCTGGAAGGAAATACCACGGAGGAGAAGAGGAGATCAACGCAGACTCCACCAAAGCCCGTGTCTTCGCAAGGCCGGGTCGACTCTGATACGGTGGGTATCTGCACCTAATCCTGCCTCACGTGCGTCCATACATGCACATCAGTGAAGGTGTGCGAACGCTCCATGGCTGCATGACGCACAGACTCGGGAGCTGCAGCAGCAACCTGGCCCGGCTGAGTTAGAGTCGAAGAGTTAATCAAAACCCTTCAATTATGTCAAATTCAAGACAATTTCCTTTATTATGCCGTTGTAGTCTGCTCATCACAGCTGGCTTAGCTACGTTGCTGACTGCTCGCCAATGCTCACGTTGAAAGGAGCCGTTTGTGAACCAAAACGTCTGCCAGCAGAGTCCCACGTGTGACAGATGAGCAGAGCCGGAACGTTCTAAAATGCCTTTTAGAGTGGGCTGCCCTGCCTTTAAATTTGGATATGCAAGAAATTTCAAATAATCTTTTTGTCGTTGTTCTTCAAATACACACACTCCCTACTCGGCTGTCGTGTATCACGCATGTATTTGACAATAGCTGGCCCGCGGCACCAAAGGGCCGCTCTGTTTGAGCACCTTTCTTCTTTCTATTAGATTTAATTTGCCATCATCAAACTTGGCACGGAGCTTGATCTCGGATGTTTCTCTTTATTTTTTTTTTTTGAAAGGGGTGTGATGAACGGGGGCAGTGAGGAGAGACCAAAAACTCTGTCAGAAAGCAGCACCGTGTCTGAAACCCATCAAGGTTGCCTTTTTCACAGAGACTGTAGCCACGGCCACTCTCACAGCCTTTGCTTTGATCCAGGCTCGGCTTTCAGCAGCTCTTTGGATGATCCGTGTTTCTTTTTTTTTCTTGTTTGTTTTTCTCTTTTGCAGTAAAAGGTAATTCATGAATAATAATGTTTTAAAACGGAGTGAAAATTCTTATTTTTCTGGCTCCGTGTCAATGCCCACATTTGGAACGGACACAGCACTCACAGTCTTCCAACAACTCTAACCCTCTCATGAAAGGAATAATTAATTCATTCTTGATAGTTGCGGCAAGTTTCCATTTCCACCGCTTGAAAATGCCAAAATTTGGTATAAATTAGAATTATTTGGCCAAATGTAAAAATCATTACTTCTTTATCTTTTTACACTGAATTGGGTGTTTGTTGTGATACACTTGAGACAATGTTCAACTTTTCAGTAACTGTCTTCAACTTTTGCAGTGATTGTGTAAATCTAGTCTTTTTACTGGTTCCACCTCATTGCTTTGAGATAAGGTCAGGAGTTAATCACAGGCAGTCGTCCTTTAACAGTTAGTCACACAAACGATCAAAGAACAATGTTTATCGTGTCTCCTTCAAAACACTGCAAACTAGCAACGCTTTCTTCTGGAATATTAAGATTCAAAGAGGCTAAACTACCAGTGCTGAACAGGAGAAAACCCATCATAAAGGGAGCTAAAATACTGATTTATTAATATTTGACTGAAAAATTTATCAGAAACTGTACTAATCTAATTCTGTATTCATCAAAAACATATCAAACATGTTTCATTTGTTCAGACGCCCTAATGTAGTTTGATATCATTGGTCTAATACATTAGAAAACTTCTCCCTGGAGCACATTTAGGATAAAAATAAATGCATTCTCTTTTTTTATAATCATTTTTTTAATTCATAATAGGAAGATAATTAAAACATACCAAAAGACAAATGTAAAATTATTCTTTTTAGATTGTATTTTTTTTAAATTTACTTGTGATAGATGATGACCAATTATCACAACACATTAATTTTTACTTAAACTAATTAATTTTCCATTTGGATCAACAACGAAATGACTTGTTGGGTCCGTCAAGAGGGGCCTGTTTACACGCCACGTTTACATTTAATAAAGTTAAAAAGAAAATGACAGTTATTAGCTGACGGTGGGTGATTTACACAGAGGTCAACAATGAACAGATAAACAGTCAGACGAGACAAACACTTGCTGGTTCTCATCCAGTGGAACGGCCTTCCTCTCCACAGACAGCTTGGCCCTGAGGGGAAGTGACGCTTCAGGGGACGTGTGTGTTTTTATTAGTCTTGCTAATTATCTTCAGAGTTAGCGAAGAAAGAGTATTATGGTAACCGACCTGCTCCAAATAGGCTGAGATTTTGTTGGCTGCTATGAAAGCAGACAACACTAAAAAGACCTATTAAATCGGGCCTTGTCAGACATCCTCAATGCGAGGCAGCGATCTGACAGCTCGGCTCCCAAACAGCCACAGCGGCCCTTGCACGAAGGCAAATCCCAGCTCCGCCGTCACACGTAGACGATAATTACAGTATACGTTGCCACGGTGATGCATCCTGACAAAACAAAAAACAGAGCATATGCAGATTGGCCAGTTTAACAGGCTGAGGATAAAATCAGCATTTAGCGCACATGGACGCCAGGAGACTGTTTTTCCTGGAGGACGAGCGGTGTGTGTGTGTGTGTGTGTGTGTGTGTGTGTGTGTGTGTGTGTGTGTGAAAAAGAGCACAGGGAGGCGGCCATATTGAGAGAAGTAAATAAGGCAGATTAGCTGTTCTGGTGACATTGTGTTCCCAGACATGTTCTGCTGGGACAGATGGCAGCAGTGAGACGCGGAACCTTTATTATGATCAGCACAGGCCTTCCAAGACACACAGATACAAGGAGAACGCTCGATACTGGCCTTGCTGGGGAATGAAAGGAGGGTTAACGAGATCTAAAAAGATGTATACACAGACTAGCTACAGGAGAAGGTAGAAATGATTTTCTGTAACTTCAGGCCTGAATGTTTTTCCTCACGTCGGCCCTCCGTGCTATCGTACCACGGAGGTGCTCTTTTTTAAATGTGCACCTTAACTCCCCGATTATACTCTGTCAACAGAATTGCCATCTCTTTTTCCACGTCAGATGCAGTGATATCGATCCTTCAATCCGTGGATTCGGTCTATACAGTGGAGGGAAAGGTCAGAAAACAGACTGTGTTCAGTTTTCAGCCGCCACCTCCACAAGTCACCCTGGTGTAATAGTGTGCGTTGTGTTATCAATCTTGATGAAAAGCAAGCAGGCTTTCGTTTAACCCAGCCAGGAAATGTCACCTCCTTCACCCGGAGCCTCTTGTGTTTGCTTAGGGAACAGCTACGTCAACAGCCTGGACGGTTTTACCGAGGAAGAGGAGGAATAAATAGCTGTCCTCTGGAACGCCTAAATGATTGGCCCGCATTGATTGCATTCAGCAGAAAGCCTGACAAGAACGTCATGCTGTTGCTAAGTGATCACAACATAGTTTCTATAGCAAATAAAGTGCATTCAGGTTCTTTTTTTCTTTTTTTTTTAAACTCTAATAGCATTTTCCTCCTGGCAAAGATAAGACTTTAACGCTGAAAAACAGATCAGCGAAGACGTCGCTGGGGAAAACCCCCTCCTCATCCCGCTCTTGATATTAATAACAAGTGCATTCCCACTGCCTCGGATACATTGAGGCGGCTCACAATTAGTTTTATCTTCATTCTTTTGCAGCGTCTCCCTCCATCCTCGTTGGCCACGTACTGTAAATTCTGCATCTTTTTATATACAGTACAGACTTATTTACACTGTATAATTAATGTCACAAGATGTGGTAATTGCAATGATATTAGCATAAAAACAATCTCCATGTGCATTCAGACACCAGAAGGACCCATTTAAATTAATCTATTTCCTATGCCGATAGTGCACCTTCTGTCATGGGGGATGTTATTTGATTTCTATGCTCTGTAAGGTTTTATTTTTTGGCTTATCGCAGCCGTCTCTATCTCATTTGTTCGTGGTTGCTTCACCCCTTTCTCTCTCTTTCTCTCTCTCTCACGCACACACATGCCGTGACACACATACTTGCTATCTCACTAACATCACCACCACCAACAGAGAAATGATGGTAATTGGCCATTTCAGGCTTGGACAGCTGCTAACATGAAAGAGAAAGTGGCTTCAGTTTGGAGTGCAGAGCTCTAACCTTTTCAACAGTTTTCCGCACGCTAACAAGGATCCTTCTCTTCGCTCACGCTCCCTGTGCTCCGAATAAGCACGCAAAAATAATTGAATGTGCCAGTAAGCTGGATGAACACATGTGAGGCATCATCTCTGCTGATTCCACCTCATCGTGGATGATTGGAACTGCGGGTTGAGACAGACATGTGTCCCATATAGGGATTAAAAATCCTCTTATCTGGCCTCCAAAGGCACTCTAAGCAAGGACGACGTGCTTGACTGAATAATAAATGAGAACGTTCCACTTGACTTGCAGCTTTTAATTTAAACCAAGTCGTTACCTAGCACGTATCAATTAGGCACTGTGTATTCTATGGAACTGACCGGCAAAAGGGTGGGATCAAGCTTTTTTTTTTTTTTTTTTTTTTTTACCACCCCCGACTGAGTCTCTTTGCAAATGTGTAGAAATGGAATCGTCTCACAGCTCTACAGTGAAAAAAATCCTGAAATTGAATCCGGTCAGGCTGCAGAACATCGAGAGGCCGGGCCGTCCAACTGGAGATCTAATCGATGCCTGCAGCTTTAATCACATTTAGCTTTTATGCTAGCCACATCTCTCAGGACTAATTCTTCACTTTCACACCAAATTGCTTTTTATCCCATGGCACATTTTCATCCCAAAAATACATCTGTGGCCGCAGCTTCACCAGGATGACCATGCTCCATTGATTGACACGCGGCTGAGGGCAGTCCCAGAGGAGCTGATTCCTGGTAAAACATGTTGCCGGCCATTTCTATAGAATTGTAGGGAATATTACAGCACTTTTGTTGCAGGATGAAGGGAGCCGGAAGCCTTAAGGTGGAACTCGGGTCTTTATAAGCAGATGCACCGCCACAACAGCACAGTCATGGTGGTTTTTCAGGTCTACTAGCAGCTTCTTATTAAACCCATCCAAAATAATCAATAATTTAATGAGAGATTGAACGAAAGCCCAGAACCCTAGCAGGTAATTAAAATTCTCATAGCAAATTTAGCCAATTTCTTTTCATTATTATAGATCAATTCCACTGGTTTCACTCTATCACTCTGATTCCCCAGAAACCCGGGTTTTTCTGCGTGGTATTACTTCTGAAATAGACAATATTCTCTAATGCGAGCTGTATCTGATCTTTAATAATAAGACATTGTCTTGCGTTTCGTTATTCTACCGGCGGTGATTCAATTAGAGACTGTGACAGATCTGGAGCGCCATCAAGTGGCCAGAGTCTATAAGTGCAACTCGGCAACCTACCGCATTAAAATGTGGAAACAGAAAAAAGGACGATGCAAAAGAGTAGTAGACAGCCTTTTTACAACTAAGATTATAATTTATAGTTTGCCTGTGTGTTTTCAGCCCGGGCGATTGTATTCAATCATTTGAAAGAAATTACTTTTTTTGTTTTGGCACGAATCTCTTCGATGCCCAAACAAGCACTAACATCAGCCTCAGCCACAGGATAGGAAAAACTACTTTTTGATTGCATCCAGATATTTGGTTTTCAGTCCAGATGTTTGTGTGGGCAATAAACTATACCTGAAACTATACCTGACAAAGGGCTACGGTGGAGCAAAATTCTAGCACCGATGCAAAGGACAGGTATTATTATGCTGATTCTTTTATACTATGAGACTTGTCTGCCTATATTAATAATAAATACATATTTATTAATATGTATACGTCTGCTACTTTTTAAATGAAAAATTCATTTCTATATCTGTCTAACTTCATTTCACCACACATAAGTGAAATTAATGTTCAGAATTCATCATTTTGACTTTTGGATTCTTAGTATGTGCGGCTGAAACTGTTCATCGATCTAATAATTCATAACCTTGACTACACACCCAGACTTCTCTTTGTGCAAGCGGGAACAGCGGCAGCACTGCCCGAGCCCTGGAAAACGATCCTCCTCGAGGTTGCTGCAAGACCCAAAGACCATTAGTGAGTCCTGGCGCCGCCTGGTTGGTGTTTGTCGGAGAAGACTAGAATGAGAAGAATTGCCAATGGCGCCGCGTTCTCCTCATGGATGCCAGCAGGTTCACACTGTAAAGAATGTTGGGCAGCGGTCTGTGATGTGATCCGAGCACGCATGGCTGGAGGGCTGCACAGACCTCCGCATGCTAAGCCGAGGTACCCACTGCGGGTGGGCACCATTGTTGGACTGCATTCTGGTTGGTGGGCCACTGGTTCCTTCTGGCACGTGACCTTTCAGCCTCGCTTGGCTGGTGCGTGTCAGCTGTGCCTGGACGATGAAGACGTTGATGGTATTGACTCGTCCTGACTCCCGGGACCGCTGGGACATCACGTATCCACTGAGCTCAGACTGTCCAGGAGCTGACTGATGCCCTAATCCAGGTCTGGCAGGAGATCCCTCAGGAGACCCGATCATCTCACCGAGAGCGTTTGGGAGGTGTAGGATTATGTGTTGTCTTGAGGAGCTTCGCAGATTCTGGGTCAGTCCCCCATTTTATTTAAATTATTTATGTAAATATTCCTTAGATTTATTTGTACTTAATTTGTTTATCAACAAAGGTTTTGATCAGTAATCAGTAAAGACCTGATGTTTTCCTCTAATTCTTGACCAGCGGTCTCTTATGTTGTCAGTTACTTGGCAGAAACCTTGAAAACCTTTTTTAAACCAAATGTTAACAATATTAATTGAATTAGAGAAGAAAAAAGGGAAGTGCACAGAAAATAATGCTCTCATGTGTGCCCTTTGCCAATAATATGCTAAGAATGAAAGTATTTAGCCATCTCAGTTATTTTTCACAGGCACAGAGACACTAAACAGAGACAATGATGAGGTCAGAGGTCGACACTCATCAGGGAGATAAAACATCCTTCCAGACAAATCAGAGAGAAGAATGCTGCTTTAGCCTCAGTTCTGTATTAATGGCGCTCTACATCTTATCATAGGTTTACACAGTTTCTTTAGTCGCTCCAACACATTGTGTTGAGAAGTCAGGATAATCAGTTTTGTTTTATCTTAAATATCCCTTCTTCTTTTGCTGCCCCCGCCCTTCATCCCCCCATCCCCAGGGCCTTCGCTAACTTTGCTCTCCGAAGACATGGAAGCATCCAGATGAGACGGCGTTCCGTTCATCCAGAACGGCGCTTTTCTCCGAGAGTCGGATTAGGCCAGAGTTTCTGTGGCAAACATTAAACTCGATCTGGTTCATCGTGTTTCTGAGACAAGAGGAGGGATTAAAAAAATTATATTAAAAAACCAAAGAATTCTCGAGTGAGTGAGTGAGTGAATCCACGAATGGAGACAGCGGTTTTCTATTGGTTTTAGTGTGACAGAGACGTTCCTCAGAAAGGTTGACTTTGATTTGAATTCCTAAAAAATCTGCCGTTTCCTCTCTTGCTCTGAAGCAGGAAGTGGAACTGAAGTCGTCTTCCCCTCGTCTTGTTTAATGGAACCCCCCTTCCTGTTTTCAGATTCATCCTGATAATGGCCTGAAAGTCCCCAGCTGAACGCCGCACAAACACGTAAAGAGCACACACACCACTCCTCCCTTCTGCCGCTCTTTCCTTTGTGTTTGATGACGCTTTTCCATCACTGCCAGTCGGATTGCATTCCGGCTGACCATGTGTGTACCATGTGAATTTGTGTGTGTGTGAGAGAGAGAGAGAGAAAGAAAGTGAGAGAGAGAGAGAGAGACATATAGATCCAATGTGATTGATTGTCCACAAACTGATTGCAGCTGAGATCAAAGGGTGTGTATGTGTGTGTGTGTGTGTGTGTGTGTGTGTGTGTGTGTGTGTGTGTGTGCGTGCGTGCCATGTGCAGAAAAGTATGCAGGTCAGTGCAAAGGGAATTTCAGGAATGCCAGGGGAGCACAAACTCTTCCACCACTGGAAGCAGCTTCCACCTGGGCATTTCTAATTCCACCGCGTTGGCAGAAGTGGTGCGTGTGTGTGTGTGTGTGTGTGTGTGTGTGTGTGTGTGTGTGTGTGAGAGAGAGAGAGGTATAAAAATCTCTAAAGTAAACATGTCCTCAGCGTTTTTCCTCCTAACTACCTCTCCACCCTCCCGTCTGCAGCACAAACTTCTCACTCGTTCCCTGCCGTCAGGGCCAAACCCGATCCCAGTGCCAGCTGCTTTGGTCCAGGTCACACCTTCTGGATCCAGTTCCCAGGTTTCATTTGATATCACAGCATATCTTCCCCCTCTGCCCCCACCCTCCTCTCTCTCTCTCTCTCTCTCTCTCTCTCTCTCCCCGTCTGGCCAGCCTGTTTTCACTCGGCGGTTTTGACAAAGACTGGTGAAATAATTACAGCCGGGCCTGAGCCCAGCAAGTGTTTGTGCCGGGTAATCTCCAGCGAACCCCACCAGCAGGCACCGTGTCATAGGAAGAGGAGGAAGAGGTCGATTGTTCTGAAAATGAGCAGCCAATGACATCATTTCAAAGAGCTCTGTTCAGAGCGAGGAACGCGTACAATAAACAGGCTGTTTGGTCAGCTCTAAAGTACTACACTTCGCTATAGATCAACAAAACTTATCGTATCAGTCACATGCCCAGCCGGGAGGGGGAGGCCCTCCGCGCTAAATCTCTCATCTGTCGCCATCACCCCGTCTCTGTCCTCTGGAAAAGACTGTCGGAGTGAGATTATTTTTTTACAATAATACCTCAGTTTGATTTCTGAAAACACACCAGATCGGGACTGACTTAAAACCAGGATGTCTGACGGGTGGGGGGGGGGCCGGGGGGGGGCCCCGGGATCCTTTTTTGGGTTTTTAAGAAAAAAATTAATTTGGGGAAAAAAGGGAATTTTTGGGGGGAGGGGGGGGGAGAAAAAAAAAAAAGGGAAAATGGGGAAAAAAAGGGGGGAAGGGAAAGGGGGGGGGAATAAAATGAAAGGGGAATGGGTCTTAAAAGGGGGGGTAGGGGGGGGGTTTTTTAAAAAAAAGGGGTTTTAAAATTGGGGGGTAATTAAGGGGGGGGGGGGTTGTAAATTTTTTGGTAAAAAAAAAAAATAAACCCTGGGGGTTTTTTAAACCCCCCCCGGGGGGGGGGCAAAAAAAAAAAAACCGCCCCCTTGGCCACTAAAGGTATCCTTGTCCTCTTTTAAAAGTGCACAAACAACAAAAAAAATTCCCCCCTTTTTTCCCCCTAAAACTTTGGAGTTAATACCCACCCTTTCCGGGGCAAAACCAAGGGGAATTTGTGAGGGACCGGACGCGAGACACAAAGTCAATGGATAATTAGGAGAAAGATGAGGCACAGGCAAGCACGTGCGCACTAGATGCTACGTGCACTCGGCCTCAGACGCGGCGTCAGGCGGAGGTCGTTTGAAGATGATGGGCTGTCACAGTCGTGGGTGAGTTATGGACGGGTAGCGTGTAAATCCTGTCGCTACTACTACGACTACACCCTCGAGCGTTCTTAAAGCCGCTCCGAGGAGCGGGCGACGAAGAGGAGAGCGGCTCCTCGGGCAGCTAAGGGAAGCGTGGACGCGTAGAGATATTTACATACAGTCAGACAGACTTCCGGCCATTGTCAGCCTGAGAGCGTTGATGTCAGATCCACTCCTTCCTGTGCAGAAGCCATGCAGTGACAATGGACCCAAAACAGGACAAAAGGAAATGTTTAAATTTAGGCCCCTTCGTCCACCATCTCCTCTTCCACGGCCGTGCAGCTCTGGAGCTGTTTAGTTTTTCTGAATTCCTTCTGTTTCCAACCCCCCTGAGCTCCCACTCCCCCATTGTGTCATTTCAATGGAAGGATTTTCACATTCAACACAAATCCCAAAGGAGGATCAGCTAGTGAGACCAGAGTTCAGTCAATCACTCCGTTTTCACTGATGTTCTTTTTACTAAATACAAGTGCTTCCTTATTAATCCATCGAAGGAACAGGATTGTAAGAAATCCCCAGAATAGTTGTTTAATTATAGTGTTGGTAAAGTACACAAAACGCACATTTCTTTAAGACTTATCATGTAAAGGCTTACATTCCCTGATTGCCTTGTTAAAAGTGCTGTTTTAGAAAGAAAAAAACAACAACAACATGGTTATGGATATAAAAAGAGCTACTGTTCAGTGGTGGATCGGACTCATCAGACTAATTCACTGGTACCCAAATTAACTGCGTCAAGATATATCTTTCCATTACTGTACTGTGTAATGGCCAGCAGGAGTAGTGTGTGTGTGTGTGTGTGTGTGTGTGTGTGTGTGTGTGTGTGTGTGTGTGTGTGTGTGTGTAGGTGTGTAGGTGTGTGTGCTGCGTGCGTGCGCGCCTCTGTCTGTGAGAGCTTTATCACAGATCAGTGTGTCTACGTCTGCAGCAGCGTTCGGGGCAAGAGTTCACCGGTCTGCCGCAAAACTCGGGACTTTTTTTCTTTTCCTCCCTACTTTTCGGTGATTCTTGACAAAAGTTCGGAGCAGATCAGCAGAAGGAGGCGCCGCTCCCAGAATCGCTCCAGACCCACTCATGGATATATTAAAAAAGTGCGCCGGACGCGGAGTGTGAGGCGGATTTTTTTGGGTTTTTTTGTTTTTTTTTCCCAGGATAAGGGGAAATAAACAACGATGGCTCCTTAAACGGTTGTTCGAGTTTCTGGTGAGTTTCATTTTTGCGTCGGTAATTTTGCGCAGGTTTTAGAAATTCTCCCTATGTTGACTGGGCGCCTTTAGGTTCATCAACCCATTACAATTAAACGGTAGAATGTATTTTTCCTCCCAGCCACATTTAATACAGACAAAACCAGCGTTTCAAGTACATTTCTGATAGTGTTAAGGCACTATAATAGACATTTTTATGATCAGTATTAGCGTCCCAAAGTATTTAAAACTCTGTGCCTACAGACTGTTGCGTCTTTCAAAACTCTCAGGGTCCTCTGATGGTCTGATAATGAAGGATTTAATACTGAAGATTCTCAGTGGCCAAGAGGCTCCAACAAATGACGGAGATTATAAAAGGGAGGTAATTAACGTGTGTTAACAGTGGTCGGGCGTCTTCATCTCTCCTCCCCAGGTGCTTATCTCAGCTTATTGTATGATGATGATGATGATGATGATGATGATGATGTCACAACAGTGGCTGACCCGAAATAACCAGACAGCGGTTTCCATGACAACACAGGCTCCTGGTTTGATTTGGTGGCTGGTAACTGTGTCTCATATAAATATTATGGATGATGTGGATCAGACATTTGGAATGTTCCCTCTGAGCTTCCGTAGTTTTTGAAAATCGGAGTTCATGTGAAGACAAACGCTGCAGGCGGTCCAGATGATGATGATGACCGATTTTGTTTCTGTAGTATAAATCTACAAATCTGAAGAGGGATGAACACGTCAACGCACAGACCCGGTTTAATGTCAGAAGTCTGAATAAAAAATGTGTCTTTTTCCTCATCCAGGTATTTGAGAGAGAGAGAGAGATGCATGATGTACTTTGGAGCTGATAGTTGACACTGTAGAATGAGAGAGGATGGAGCAGACAGACAACCCTGCCCCTGAGAACAACAACCCCAACGGGTTTGTCAACCGCATGTTTAGTGTTTCTCTGGATGTGGAAAATGAAACCAGCAGCGTTTGTATTCAGGAATTCTCGCTGGGCCCCTCGGAGGGACATGGAGGGACCCAGGATGGCCCACTGCAGACCCCCGTCAAGGACAGACAGGAGGTCAATAAAAGGCCTCGTGTCACAGGGGGCATTTGGAAAATACTGAACCGAAAGAGAACCGCCTCGGAGCTGGAGCGCAGGCCTCACTCCATGATTCTGCCGGGCGAGGCGTCTGTCCCCAAACTCTCGTTCGCGGACAAAGTTCGCTCCTTCAAAAAGCTCAAATCCCCCTCTGTGTTTCGTGGCAAGACGGGGAAATTATCTTCTGCCAAGTTGACCAGCTCCTTGGGGGACGAGGACTCTTTCTACCGCGACATCGGCACCCCTCAGCAGCCCAGTAGGAGCACACTTCGACACCGCGGCAAAAGACACTCCTACGCCGGCTGCACGGCAGAGTTTGACTGTTCCTTTGAAGACATTGACCTCGCAGTTCCTGTTGACGGCCACCAGCCTATTGTAACAGGAGAGGCTGTTACTCCGAATGGTTGCAAACCACCAGAGAGGGTTTACTATGCTAAAAAGAACCAGAACGCTTCAAGCAACTGTAACAAAGCAGCTGCAGGCTGCGTAAGAGTCCAGCGTCAGATGTACCCCGAGCACCCACCACGGTAGGGGAAGGAGGCACAAAGATGTGTGGAGCTACCTGAGGAGGATTTCCCTTCTGGGGAAGTCTAATCCTGTTTACTCCGAGAGGAGCTTTGACTCTGAACTCCATTCCCTGGACAAGACCATGGACTCGGACTACGGCTCCGGAGATATAGAGAACGACTGTCAGCCAGCACCACCACCGGCACCACCCAAATCCGCAGAGACCAAGGGACACTTTGGTGGTTTTTTCAGATTTTTCAACAGTGTGGCTGAAACAGCCAGGAAGTGGCGGACAACGTCACACTCCTTCTCTCCTCCAGAGGGAGACGGGATGCAGCTGGGCTCCCCTCGTGCACAGCAGCACGCAGTGGGCAACATTCACAGCGTTTCCCTCACAGTGCTGAACGAGCAGTTTTCCAAACCTACACTCGCCCCATCGTCGCCGCTGACCGTTAAATCCACACACTCCAGCGGTGCTGACGATGAAGACACACAGGTGACAGGTGGCCAATCCCCGACAGTCGTCCTGAAGGCCTTCAGGCAATGCTCAGCGCCCCAAGCTGCCAACGGCCTTCAGGGTTTTAGTGGTCCAGGCGACCACATACACACGGAGACGAACCCCACAGTCACGGTGGAGAATCACATCCCCCTGTCGTGTCCAAGCACTGAAAACCAAGATGCTGTGGTCCAAACCGATCGATTGAACTGTCTGCGTGAAGAGGAAACGTTGAAGGGACAGACGGGAAATGAGCAGGATTCCAAAGACGCTCGTCCTGACTCCCAGCAGACCAGGGATGAGAACATCCAATCACGGCTAGGAGACGAAGCCAGCACCACCAATAGTGTACCCGTATCGGATTCTACAGAGGAAATCTTTAAGGTATGTGTCTTTTTGCAGTAAAACGACTGTAAAAGCAGAAAAAAGCAAAAATTCCAGCAGCTGTTGTTAGAATGTTCTGTTCCGGAGCATGCACATCCTGTCTTACATATACGCTACAAACTTATTCCATTGCAGGTTTTCTCCTCATCATTAACTTACAGAAGCATGCCTCATGTAATTACTTGAAAATATAATTAATTACATTGTCCATTCTTTTGCTTTTTTAAAAAATCAGCAGTAACAAACTAGCCAGCCTGTGAGGACTCGACGTCTCTTACTATACTTGTCCTTTTGCCCCATCTGTTGGACAGAGGAGGAAACCGTTAAATGAGAGCACGCGTCATAGCAAGATGTCTGTTGTGCTAAGTTGGTAAGGTGTAGCATCTGAGGAAATCCCTTAACTCCAGCGTTTGTCCGTGCGCGCTTGGAGCGGGCCCTGAGCTTTGTGATGTCTCCGATTCACCTCCTCACTCTAGTGGACACATTAGTCATCTTGCTTTAAGTCACACCACTGAGTCAGGACGCGTTAGCTCTGACTCCTAATGACAAAATGAAATGCAACAGCTCAATACTCAGCACACTTTCACAAGGGTTTGTTATGTAATATGGAGATCTGCAGGAGTGTGCTTCGAAAAGCGTTGCTAATGCGCAACTCTTGTCGGGGGGCGGGAGGAAAAACAAAACCTCTTTTGCCTAATCATCACTCATTCGGTGATTCAATAGCTCAACCTGGTCTTGTGTATTATTATTTATTTCTTGATGTCTAAAATGTAGCTTCATGAAAACAGTTTAGGGACTTTCTCCCTCAGTCTTCACACAAGAAATGCATTGTTGCACTGTTATCTGAGCCAAAGTGCTGAGTATCTCTGCCAATCCCAGCTGTGTGAGCAGATTGCCAGGCAGTCAGGCTGCAGCGTACCGCACGCGTGCCCAGCCGTTACCCACGCTAACACAGAGAGGACCTCTGTACCTCACAAGCCCCCGCGCCATCGCGCTCGCCCGTCCTCAGCTGTACTGGACTCGTGGAGGCCGACCCTCGACCGAGAGCTCTTCAGCCATTATAGTGAGGTTGGCTCACTGTGCCGACGGAGACGCAGGCCTCCTCACTCCTTGGGACAGGGATGGAAGACCACCCAATCCAGACCCTGCTCTGTCATAGAGACCAGTGTTACTAGGGAGACACAGGCCATGGAGCTGCACAACAGAGTAAGATGTCGAACGACAAACCGACATTTGTTCACAAATTCTCTTTAAACTGAGTGGTGCTAAAAAATGCTAATAAGCAGTCATAAATATCCAAAGCATGTGCACTATGTGCTATATAAATCCTGAAGGTAATTGTGAAAGTCTCTTAAGCAGACCCCACCGACTCACTGATAAATTTAGCTCCCATAATGAATCCAACACACGGTAGAGACCTTGAAGGGCAGCCAGTACCAACCCAGTATTTATACACCAGCCACTGTTTGCTGCAAAGATGCATGCACACTCTGCATTTATGGAAGCCTGTATTTCCGGATGCTGCTTTTTACTCAGCTCACCCCACTCTTTTTTCTTTTATACCTCACACTCTCTCACCCTTTTTATTATTGTTCCTCCCCTGTGGCTTTCTTTCTTTCTTTCTTTCTCTCTCTTATTCTTTCTTTGCGGCCAATTTTCTGCCTCATCGCTCACATAAGCTCTACCTCTCGTTGCCCTAACTCAGAGTCGGTTCATTTTAACCTGATAGTCTCCCTGGTTGGCATGATGGATAGTCTCCCACGGTTTGCAGCAGGGTTTGCAAATCACCCAGTGCACCCTGACAGACATGTTAAATGTGAAATGGTTTCATTTTCTGCCCCAAAACAAGGACATTTTTATTTACTTATTGCACAGCATAGCACTTTTGTGAATATATGGTTTTAAAAAAATCTGCACATCGAAATTTGGAGATGTCCTAACTGCCCAGTCCACTTTAGGCCTTGTCCCGACAACTGGGGGTGTCCCCACTTGAGCCCCCCCTCAGGGTATCGCTCCAGCGGTGCCGTTCCCTGCCGTTGCCCCCCAACACCCTGGCTGCGTTGGCGCTGCTCCTGCCTCCATCAGGTAAGGCCATTACTTGTATCGGTTTAGATTGCTCTGTCTGTGTCCGAACGAGAACCTACGTCTCCACTGACGCGTCTGTCCCTCAGACGCGGCGCCATCCTCGTCGTCCTCAGTGCGTCTGCGCTCCGGAGGCTCAGGTAGCTGCAGAAGGAGGAGGCTGCTGAGACCCGGTTCTGAACCTCTACAGGTCAACGTTGTGAGTCATATACGCACCAGAAATACACACACATTTAATGAATTTAATGTATGAACAGGTTTCGCTATGTTTGATTTGTGGCATTAGGGGCAGATTATAGACCAACACTTGTAAACACATTATTTACATTTAGGACATGTGAGCAGATGTAGATGACGTGTTGGACTGACAAATATCCCCTGATCCGGGTCGGATTAGGCCAGGATTTTTTCAGATGATAAAGGAACTGATCCATAAAAATGTTGGCCATGTGGTATAATGTCATGCAGTACTCTTAGGGCATTACTCATCCTGACGGGCAGCACGGGCAGCCAACATTTCCGATGTTTTTCAGTCTGTTGAGGACACAGGCTGGCACATGGACTGGCACCACAGGAATAGGTCTGTTGAGATGGAATCTGGGAGATAGAGAAAATGTCTTTTTCAGTTGTCTAGAATTATCCACCGGGCACATCAGAGCATTAAAAAGCAGGAAGTCAAACTTGGTATTTCACGATTTATGCTTTGAGGAGCAAGTGGCCCCAAGTGGGATCTGATGAGATCTTTTCCTTCGACTCCCCCCCCCCCCCCCCCAACTGAGTAGTAAAAATTTCTCAGGCTTTTTTCAAAACCTTTATCATCTATCAATTAGTGATTTATTTTCTATTCTATTCTGTTCTGACCTAAGCACGGTGGTGGCATTAAGGCTTTGATTGTAAGTTTCCCTGCTGGTCTAAATAGCTTGTAGCCTCAGTGTGTTGTTGCCATGACAATCTCTGGCTCCTGTTCATCTTCTTGCTTCTATCTTTAGGCATCTTTTTTGAGGGTGAGCTAAATGGGGAATGTGTGTGGGTGAGAGAGAGAAAAGGTGGGAGAGAAAGAGAAGGGAAGAGAGATGCTGCCTTCGCATGTACACTTTCATGTTGTGGCCCTCCCCTCTGCTAGGGGACACGCTCTCAGAGCGCTAGAAATGTCTTGTTTGCGGTTGAATGGAAGTTCACTCGCAGCAGACTCCATAGCTGGGATTATTTGCTGATACTGGACATGGATGAACATATATTTGTCTACACTGTACATGTAATGCACAGCACATCCAACAGCGATGCAACAATGCAGCTGTGATTCAGTCATCTGGATGGATCATGCTTCCATAATAAAACTGTGATGCTGTCTAATTTCTGGTAAGTCGTGCGCTCTTTATCTGGTATCTTCAGACTGGGAGTGACACCAGCGTTTCTTGGTGGAGTGTCATGTGCTTTACAGTGTCCCCGTTAGGTTGACTAGAGCCGAGAGGCCTCGGGCAGAGAGAAACGTTCTCACTGCGGCGGATTAACCGCTAATGCTGATGCTGCTCTTCTCTCGTTCATTTAAATGGATTTCTCTCCTCCTCCTAACAAACAGCAGCAGACATCCTTGAATCCAGAACAATTTCTTGTGTGTTACAAATACTATGCTACTGACATCGCGTCAAAAAATGGGACAGCATTATCTGTGATTTTACACAGATTTAACTCCATTTTCTATATGCGGGAGTTTGGGCTAACTCCAGTTTGGCTGGTCATAATCGTATTATGCAATCCCATCTATTTATTATACATGAGTCAGCACTCAGAGACTAGTTTGGCGCAGTGATGAAAAAGGACATTTTTTTTCTTTCCCAGCAAACATTTGTTTTGTTATTGTCTGCATATTTTTTTGGAGAAAAATATCAGACTCTTTTGTGCACCTTTAAGAAACACTAAACAATAAAGTTAGGGTGCCACTTTAGCTGCTGCTGGAATCATTGACAAGGCTGGTGTGCCTTTGCTGCACCAGCTAATGTCTGAATAGAATAGAATAGAATAGAATATGTTTATTTATCCCACAACAGGGAAATTGCACTGTACCAGCAGCAATACAATAACAAATATTAGAAAAAAATTACAGGAAAAGTAAGAATTGAGATAGAATAAGAAGAATAGAATAGAAAGAGGAATAGGAAAATATAAATATGACTCTCCTTACTTGCTTTTTTTCCCGGTCTAGCAGATAGAATCAAATTTTACTTAATTTAATGATGGATTGCAGAGTCAAAATTAAAACCTCAGTGCTAAAAACTGAGCTTTTTCAAATTTAAATAGGTGTCTGAGTCTCTGTTTGACGGCCTGATTATTTGGAAGAGTAAATGCTGTTAATGTCTATAGCAAACAGGAAATGTGCAGCCTCACTCTAGGCTTTGTATAAAGGCTGAGCTCCATCTGAAACAGTTTTTGGTGCATGTGTTTGTTCAGTCTGCTGCCTCCCTGTGCTGAGCCTCGGGTGACCTGAGATCCTCCTATCAACATCCATTCAAAACGTCAGCTGTGACTTCCAGCCACCTGCTAATAGTGTTTTGCGGGATCTCTGCTGGATTGTGGCGCTGCAGACCTAAGCAGGTGTAAAAACAGAACTTCCTACCAGTCCGGGTGTTGCATGTGTTGTTGTTGTTTCATGAGTGGAGAAGGCTGACAGATGTGTTTGTGTGAGAGACAGACAGCGATGCTCAGGGCCTTTCTCTTATATAACCGTTGAGACGGGCTTCTTTAAAGCCTTTCCTACTCTTCTTTCAGACGGCTGGATGCACCCTGGGAGCAGACAATAGTGCTGTATGTGCTGTTCCTGCTGCACACACGCTATCTCCATATCTATGTTTTGTCATTTCACACATGCCCGTGCATGTTCCAGCTCTTTGTCTCAGCACGCTGTGTTTTATACTTTATCCAGTCCAATATTTCTATCCTTTATCCACCAACCCTACAGGTTTTTTCACCACCAGCCTGAGACCGTTGGTTTTACTGGGGGAGAGTTTCAGGAGTGTCACAACATGGAATGTTTTTGTTATCAGATTATTTAAAGCCTTGGGCACTTTGGTGCTTGTTATCCAGAGTTGTGTTATTCGTGATTTGCTTGAGTTGCTGCTGAGGGGCAGCGACACCACCCAGACAGCTTTTCCCACCGGTGAAATAATAACAAATTTAGTCTGGAAGGTTAGTGTGGTAATGGCACTGAGGAGGGTGTCTGGCGTAGATATTTACAGCTACCTTGTGTGAAGTTGCTTAGATGCTAATTGTATTACATAAATATTGAGGCAGCTGTGGCTCAGGTGGCCGAGCCGTCGCTCCAGCGATCGCAGGTTTATTGGTTGAGTGGTCAAGATGACTGAAGTTGTGCATCATCTCAGTCCACTGGAAGGCAAAATGTTCACACGCCGTCCAGCTTATCTCAACCGCTGACATGTGCGGCGGCAGCTGCAAAACTCTTGTCATCCTCCCCTCCTGCGATGCAGTTAGAACCAGAGCATCGTCCAGCTCCATTCATCCTTTTTTTAATGTCTAATAGAAAAAGCTTGATTCCTAAAAATCAATACAGGTTGTTCCAAACCTTAACAAAAATAGATTTCTTTTGCATTTAAGATAAGAAGTCATGTAATATACAAGACAGCTGAATATTTTTGCCTTAAACGTATTAAATTGCTGCAGCCCTAATCACTTTGTAACTGATCTGAAGTAATGAGACAGAAGCTAACTGCCTGTACAGTCCTCTGCTTGTTAGGATGTATCCTGCAGGCCTCTGCCAAAGATAGGCTGCATTTTTCTGGCAGCTGCCACTTCTTGTGTACATTATTTAGCCTAACTTTCCCCCCCGACCTCCCTGCTACACCACATGCGGTGTCGGAGAAAGCCCTCCATCACGTACACTATTATGCAACCCCTCCCTCAGTCCTGATACGTGTTCTTCATTCTTCCTCTCTTTCCACCTCCCGTTCCCCCTGACCTCAGAGATCGTCATCTCAGAGACTGTCTGAGCTATTCTTCCGCACCCACTGCTCTTCTCTCCATCCTTTCACTTCGTCTCTTTGCTGGTCACTCCATCGTGTCTCTCCTGTGAAGCATGCAAAAACACCTGTGCCTTTCAGCTTTTTGTGCCTGTGCATAAGTGCACTAATGCATGGATGTCCGCAGGCTGTCAGTCACAGGAAGCCGAGGATAAGGTGAGAATGGGGATGAGGGTCTAGAGAGCCTAGGAACAACAAGCCATTCATATATAGACTCAGAGGTTTGCGTTGCAATAATCCCATTCTGTTCATGTGAAAGAAACAAGCAGTGTGGAGCCCGTAGATTTTTATATCCTGACATAAACGCTTATACTAGATTCTGGGCTACCCAGTGGGCATGAGAGAGCACTCTGTCTCTCATACTCCATAACTACCATAAATGTTAATAAAAATGCTCTTCCTCCCCACAGGCAACTAGATATCCAGCAAAGATTGCATGCACACCCAGCAGGTTAGCAGCTGCAGGTGGTTGACGGTGCTCTGATGAGCAATGGCACTAGCAAAGTACACACACAAGTGTCTCACACACACACATACACACACAGCACTGTCTCAGACAACCAAGCACATTCAGCGCAGGTCATTCATTCAGCTCCATGAGCTTTCTGTTCTCTAAGCGTTATTTAAGTGGCTCCAAAGGTGGCCGGTAGCACAAATAAATGTTGACTGGGTTTTCCAGCCTCCTCCTAATGCTCCCTCTTTTTACCTGCTGCTAAAAAAGCCACAGTGCTGTCATTGGGGAGCTTGTTATAGTTTCACGGAGCAAAGAAACTTTTGCCCCTCTGTGTGAAATTTTAAACATATTTCATACTTACCGCACCCTCAGCACACACGAGAACAGCTTTTCCCTTTTTTCCCCTCTTTGGAAACTCGCTGTCTTTTAGCCTGCATGTGTATAGGAGAGATTTCTGATTTTTTTTTTTAAATATGTATTTATAGTTGTGTAAAAATGTAGATGTAATTGAAATGCGTACGCAGACTTTTGCAAACTGAGGAATTAATATTACTGGGTTTTTCAGCCTCTCGCAGACAAGACAGTCAAGATTAATTTTAAAAGTTGAAGATTACACATCACGATTAGACACGTTTGCCAAATCGATTATCCTTACAGTTTCATTTTGTTTTACGACCTCTGTGACCCACAGTTATTACACTGGTTTATCATTATGAAATAATTCATTTTAGTGCTCCCACGGTAGGATCATAAATGAGTTTTTCATGAAGCCATGAATTCGGGGATGTTGTCAAAGCATTCCGAAACCTTAATTTCACCACTTGCTTCGTTTGCTTTTATCCCGTCTCTTCCACCTCTTGTTATTTCTTTAAATTTGTTGCGCTTTGAGCCACTCACGGTTACAATAAGACACGCATGAAGCTAAGCGAATAAACAGCCAGTGTTTGAACAATGGTGATAGAAGCGTGTTCGGGAAAAAGTGCAGTACTGTACTTTATTTTTAGATCACTTTGTGGCTAGAAGGCCTGGGAGGAAGCGGGAAGTCAGTGTGGTTGCTGAGGGGATGGGAGGGGAACAAAGGAATTGGAGCAGACTGGAGGGGGAATGGGCGTGGTGGGCTTTGGCCACTGACCACAAACAGATGAATTTCCACCATTAAAATATTTTCAGAAGGATCTGGGGTAATGTCTTCCATAGACTCACGAACGCCTCATACTTTAAAGTTTGAATAAATGCTTTTTTTTTTGTTTTGTTTTGTTTTGTTTTTTCTAATTTAAACCTTTTCATTCAAAGGTCAGAAGTGCAAATATTCCTCTCATGGCTGCCTGCGTGACAGTGATAGATGGAGCCAATACTGGCTCTAATCACCCCTCTCGGTAAAAGCAGGAGATCCCAGCTGCTTCCAAAGATTCTGCTCATATTGGAGTCAATTTTCTAGAGGACGTTTCATGTCTTAAATTTGATTTTGTCAAGGAAACTGTCAGGTGATGCCAAGTAGGGCCCCTATTATTATTATTATTATTTTGAAACAATAAATATCACGAATGGTGAAAACTCTATTGAAACATATTTAGGTAACGTGTATGTAAATGTCATAACTTTACAAGCGCACTCCTATAAATACTATACCTTAGCTCTTCTCATTCCCACCAGATCTGTCCAATGAAACATCACGCATGCACCATTATTGCACAAATTTTATCTACGGAATCATATAGTCTCTGGCCGTTTATGATGAAGCTTTTAGTGTTCTAAATTCTGCAAATATCGCATCTATTACAGCAGGAAAAATGATGCAAGTTATAGAAAAACGGTTAGCACTGATGATACTTACTGTAAGTTGAATTACAAGTAACAATTTTTCTACTCTTCATTTGGAGATATTCTGCCATTTTCACAAGCCGTCCCTCTCACTTGTTTATGTATGAGTATATTAGCATGGGTGTCTGTACTGATTTAGACTTTCAGATGTGACCTTTGTTATCTAAATGTCAGGGAGATTGGAGAGGGAGCCCACAGAGGTAGGGCGAGCTTATGTAATGCGCTCACTCTGCGTTTCGCACACACACACACATGCACACACGAGCACAGAGCGGGGTGGGGGGAAGCGTGTTTGAGGATAGTTGTCAAATCATGACTGTGATGCCTCATCCAGCTCTCTCTGGCTTTCAGGAGCCATCGCTTTCATCACCATGTATGTGCAGAGAGTGCTCTGGAAATTATTTATGGCTTTAAAAATACTGCTATAGAGCGCTCCTTTGGTGTAACCCTTTTACACTTTTTTCCAGATCTTTTTATTCCAGAACTCTTAGCTGACTGTGAAGACACAGCAGAGGACAGAGAAGCATTGTGTCCATCCGATTTGTTACCGGCGAATCGTATGGACTGAGTGACTGGACTGATATTTAGCTGGAATCCTTATTATTTCCCAATCTGAGGCACCTACATAATTTTCTACACCTACACGTGTATTTAAATACTAGAATACATGTGGTTGAGTTACAAAAAGCTGCTGATCACTTTTCCTGGGGTGGGAATCGGTGTTGTGCACCTATCAGTGACTTTTCCCTCCTCCATAAAGTGAGCTCTAAAGACTGCGGATATCCAACAAGGATGGATGGAACTGCACAAGTTCCAGCCTTTTTTTTTTTTCTTTTTGCATCATACATGTAGCTGCCTTGTGTAAATTAAAGACAGAGTTGCTAATGTTTGATCAGACATGCTTGTGATCCAAAGCAGTGCTTTAAACACAGACACAGAGTCTCCCTCTGCCTCAGTAAATCACACACACTGTATATTAACATCTGATAAGTTTATGTCTTTATTTACTGAAATGACCACTTAGTGCTCTGTAAATGTGGATAATACGTTAAAGAAGCTAACATTTCAAACTTTGACACGGTGCTTTATTTCATTGATGTCTTACTGTGCATGTTTATATTTGAAATATAGCATGGCAGAAATGGAATAAATCAAAAGTTATAAATACTCCAGGAAATTAGTTTATATTTTATGTTGACTTGACTTATACCGTCAACAAATGTAAGATAAACTATACCATAAATTTATTTCAAAGCACTATACGGTAAATAAACCTGGACATACCGTGACGACCGTGACTGTTAAAGATAAAACCTGTCCTTTATCATTTACAATGTCAGCTAAATCTGTGACGCGTCTTCGGAGCTCCAGCATCTGCTTTTTGGAAAAAATATGGAATCAAATCTAGATCGTTGTGGATCAGTTCCATAGCCAGCCAATACATGACACCTGTGTTGGCCCTTGAACTGCTCGTGGATGGAATAAGTCAGTGTGTATCAACGATGGGACTGCGGTTGCCCCGGGAAGCCTCTCCCTAACTGCCCCATCCAAACCTGAAATCAATACAAGCTCAGGCTGATCCTGGTGCTGAATCAGCTCCCTGGTGTGGAAAACACTCTTGACCCTTCTCAGATGAGCAGTGACGTCAGTCAGGAAGACCTGAGATTCCTGCAGACTCTTCTCTCCTCGTCTAGTCATCTTGTTTTGGAATGTCCCTCTTTGACGAACCATCGCTTGCGCTGAGTGTGGTTAATGACCAGGCTCCTGTGATGGAGGCTCCTACGCAGGCAGGGTGGTGGGGAACGCTGACAGGATGCTGGTTCAAACTCTAAAATGGTGATGGGTTTGAGGAATGCGCACAAATGACACTGACATTTATTATCCTTCGTCGCGCGCTGTTAATGAGGACTGATAAATCACCGGGGCACGCTGGTATTTTTAGCCGGGGTGGGAGATGAATGAGGTTTTTATCCCGGCCTCTGTGGTCCCCGGAGCTGGCCAGGGGCCGCCTGTGGCCCCTCCCCCCGATTGTAGGTGATGGCTGAAGCCGGTAGTCTGGCAGCGGAGCGCTGATCGGTATTAATGCGGGACCGCCTCTCACACACAGCCCGTCTCTCTGCGGTTCCTTTTCACCGAAAGGCATCTGTGAGGAGCCCGGCACCATCCTCTCTCGTTCGCCTCGACAGCCGCTCGTTTTAGGGGGAAAGGAAAGGGGGAGGAAAAAAAGCGAAGCACCGGCAGGTGTAACGAGGAGAAACCGCGGTGCGGACTGATGACGATGATGATGGTGAGGATGATGCATCTCTTCCCGTGCCTTTATGAATTACATCGCGTATCTTGCGGGGCACGCCTCTTCACGATCTTCCCTTTTTTTCCGTCTCTTGCCTAACTGTAATGGTGGATTTTCCAGTCGCATCGGTGCTACGCGGCTTGACGGGGGAGCCGACCGCCGAGCGCCCCTGAGAGCGCATCTCAGCGTCGGCCCGCAGCGTGCGCCATGGCCTTGGATGTCCAGACTTGCGCGGTGTTTACGGTGATCGCGTTTCTGGTGCTTGTGAACGTGCTGTTGTTCATCCTCGGTACACGTTAATGGATCTGCGCTTGGGGCCCGGTTCGCACCGCAGCACACGTTCACACGGGAGAGGAGAGAAAGGCGGTGCGCGTTGGTCCAGAGCGTGGACGCCCGGTGCTCCATCACGGCTACGCGTTGAAATGAATGACGTTGGTACAACATAATGTCTTTCTGTCCCCCTCCTCTCCGATCCCTCGTTCTGTCCTGTGTCCTCTAGCCGTTTGTGATAGACAGTGTTGTCTGGTGATGGTCGTAGTTGTGCGGACACGGATCCGTCATTCTCCTACCTTTCCTGTGGTGACTGCAAATTCATGTCCCCCCCCCCCATTTACAAGCATACCTCTCCACACACGTACACGCACGCACACGCACACACACGCCGATCTCCCTCCCTCATGCTGTATGTTGTGGATGATGCGCACGGATTGCGATCTCTGATTGTTACATTTAAATCCAAACAACAACCCTGTGCTTGTTTTCAACAATGGTGCCTGTTTGCATCCTGTAATCTGTAGCTTCATCCACAATATGGCAGCTAATAGCTGACCAGTGGTCCCTCCTCACAGATAAATGTACTATTTGAAGCAATCAGAGGCGCAGGAGAGATTTCCCTGCTAATGATTCCACAGCCGAGGGGATGAGGGGATGAGGGGATGACTGGAGTCCACGCTGAGCAGCACTGGCAACCACAGCCCACAGAGCCGGGGCCTCGTCAAGGAGGGCCTCCTCGCTCCAGGGTTCCCCCATTTTAGATGCAGCTAAACTCAGCTCCCATTTCATGGCCCGTCATATTCACCTCTGCTTAAAAACGCCAGCGTGACACCTCTTTGTCAGTGTCGCCTTGTTAGCAATTATGGAGATGGAATTTATTACGCATGCATATTTGTGACTGAAAATGTTGTTTTGGAATAACGAGTAGCAGTGAATGTCAGAAGGAGATGAAAATGCTTATTTCCCTTTACCCACACGCGGTGACATAATCTAAGAAGGGGATTGGAGGCAGGTGTCGTGAATGTTGAATGAAAGTCAGAAATAGATACGCTAAAAGCCTATCCCATAGCCATCCATAGACAGTTCTATTATTAGCGACGGTAGGCTGGCTTTTTTTTTTTTTTTGGGTGGGCTTTCTTGCACTCCTGCCTAAGTGCATTGTGTTTTCTCTGTCTTCAGTTAAGTGACAAATGTGGTTGTCTTGTGAAGACCTTTTTTGGCAGTTAGATATGATGAGCACATAGCTCAGAAATACATGTCGTTTGTGTGGATTTTTGTTTTTAGGCACTAGTAAAGAAAAAAATAAACTGCAGCTATTTTTCTTTTTTTTTTGGGGGAAAAAAATGTTGCACATTGCAGTAGTTATGGCTCAGCTGGTAGCTAGCGATAGCACAGTGCTAATCACACATTCTTTTGTGTGTAACTAGAGTTGAACCCAAAGATTTGGACCTATTTGCGAGAACACGTGCTTTCCGATAGAGTCTGATAAATGCTGTGCAGTCAGATGCATCAATGTAGCGTCAGGAGGGCGGTGTGTGTCCGTGCGTGCGTGTGTGTGTGAGGGTGCATGTGTATTTCTCACCAGTTTTAGGCAGAGCAGCTTTGATTGGCTCCCAGACTCGGGGTATAAGTGTATTACATAACAGGGTTCGCAGACACAGGGAGGACAGACCGCGAGACTCGGTGCGTCAGAAAGAAGAGCCTCTTTCTGGAATACAGCGACCTTTTATCGACATCACTGGCCGGGCTCTTACAGCAGAGCGTCCTCTTACCTGCGTTACAGAGATTTAATTATCATGATTGTATGAACTGGACTTCTCCATGCATACACTTTCTGAACAGTTCCATGCCACAAACATGGTAAGCGTTGTATGCGTGTGTGATGTGTGCGGCGTGTGTGCTCGTGTCTCTGCTCAGGGGTGCTGCAGGTGCGTTGCTGCAGATGTGCTATGGCTAGAGATAGAGGATGTTGGAATGCAGTGGAGCTGCCAGTGCAGTGAATGCTGATGTGATGTACTGCAAAGATGGTATGATCGGGGGGAAAAGGGATTTTTATTTTTTACAGTTCTTTCTGGATCGGTAGATCGTTGCGCGGGACGGAACACACTCTCATACATGTCCGGGAATAGAGAGAGAGAGAGAGAGATAGCCCTGCATTCATTTGCATTGACCCAAATAAATGTTCTACATCTTAGAGACAGTTTCACTTTCAGAACTTTGATGTCGTAACCACATTGCGGCTGCAAAAATAGGGTTATTCCAACTGTTAGACAATACGGTAATGCAAGGTGTTGTGGTATGACTTCTCTGAGTTTGTGTGCCTGTGTGCTTGCTGGTTGACTATTTCTTAGGCTAAGTATAAGCTATGTTAAGGCAGGGATGGGCAGGATTGATTATATAATGCTTTTAATTTATTCAAACGTGTGGAGGAAAGAGGAATGTGATGTATGGGAAAGCTGATCTTATTATAGAAGCAAAGGGATGAGTGGGAGGAGAAGAGTGAGGGGGACACACTGAAGGGATTTCTTATTCTTCTTCTCTTCTGTGTCAAAGCAGATTGATAGGAGTGAAAGTGATTGTGTTGGGAGCGAACTAGGCTGAAAATGAAGAGATGCTGAAGGTGGAGGTAGGCACAGTCATAGGATGACCTCTCTGGATGCCTCACAGCAATGGTCAGCGAGAGCCACTTCCACCTTTCCTGCTGTCCCTTACACCTACCCCTCGTCATCGCACATGTGATGACAGGTTCCAACTGCAGCCCTTTTCCTGCATCACATGAATCTTTTTTAAAATCTTTCTGAGGACTATTCATCTGTCCTGTTTCCATGGCAGCGTGACACATGTTTTTGCAGTAATCCTCCTCTCTGCCTGTCATGTAGAGCGTTGAGATGTAGCGTAGAACTATTGTTGCCCAAGGTTGTAGCTCTGTATGGTACCAGTCTGAACTGACATTGAATTTAACGTTTGAACAAAGAGGCCCTATTTTAGCAGCATCACCGTTTCTGCCGTCTCCGGCATAATTTGGTTTTTAAACGTCTGAAAACACACGCTGGATTTTCAGCTGCTCCGTGGATGTGGGTGCACCCAGAAGTGTCCAAGCCTGTCATTTTGTCAAAGAAGCATCCTCAGCTGTCGCTATGACGACGGTCATTCTTTTCCCCTCGAGACACGTATGTCCCGCCCTAACGTTCCGTTCCGTGCGCGGATTGGTTTGCTGTGTACTGTAGATGTCAGAGGGAGCCTTGAGGGGTAGTGGAATCCTCTAGGATAAAAGGACAGCTGTGCTCAGTCTGAGGTCTAAAGTCTCTCAGGGAGTTTGTTTAAAGCACAGCACAAACAAATACACACACACTCTGCTCCCTCTCATGACCTTTACTTTAACATCAGCATACAGATGGAATTGCTTTTTTTTTTTTTCCAGTGATGAAAAAAAATGTCTTTCAGTCATGGGATTTCAGTAATCTTAAAGTCACAGAATTAAATAATCTTGAATTCAATTTAGAGACTAAAAGTGCTGTACTACCGTGTGACCTAACATCTGTTTCTCTGGTATGCAGTTCTCCAGGCCTTTGTTCAACCTTTACCTAAAGCTTAAGCAGTTCCTGTCAGGCTTGGTTAGCACTGGCTGCTGTGTCCACAGCCCCGGGGGCTGAAGCACGGTTGGTTCAGTCCCGGTCAGAGAAAGCTGATGAGCTCTGCTTTGGAGCACGCAGTTGGAATAAATAGTTGGAAATGTGTACTGTATGTATGTTCCTGGTCAGGCTGTCGATAGGAGACTGATGGCTCTTCCTCAGAAACACTGCTCCTCATCTTTTGTCCAGTAACGCAGTAAAAAATACAGATTGATTGGTTCATGTACCCTTGCCTTCAATATTTGAAGCACACTCTACACATAATGATACTGTGCTCATGTTTGTGCTCGATTGGGGGCAATTTATTCCTTGTCTCTCATAGTGTACACATCATTTATTCATGTAGCTAAAATCAATATAAAAGATTTGATGAGTCACCCTTCCATGTTCCAAGACAGTGCTGCAGATAAAACAACCCAGCCTGGTGACAGCATGAAGGAAAGGAGATTATCCCCTCACAATTGTTTGCCCCTTTGCATTTAACACATGTAATTATTCTAATGTCATAATAGGCCAATTACTGTCCCTGTGTGGCGACTGATGCTGTACATCTGAGCCCCCCCTTTTTTTTTTCCTTCATTAATTGCGCTCCCTTCTTTGTGTTGTTGTGTTTTGTTGCGCTGTACTGTGGTCTGTGTTGGCCATTGTGTTGTTCTCTTTGCTATCCCTAAGCTGCCAGCGGGCCCTGACTTGTTACCACAGAAAATATTTACAAGATTTAGGACAAAAAAAAAAAAAAGGCCCACTAAAAAATTACAATCGCTTTGCAAGTTGATGTCTTTCCTTTTTTTTGGATTATGTGTCTGTACTTCTAACTGTAGTGTTCTTGTGGGATTTCCATTGCAATTGTTTTATTTAAAGGTGGCAAAGCAAAAGTTATAGCTGTTTTTCTTCCATTTCAATTTCCCTAGTTGATAAGTGGAGGTTCGATTGTAAACGCTGAGGCGGTATGGGACCATGTGACCATGGCAGACCGGGAGTTGGCGTTTAAGGCCGGGGACGTCATTAAGGTGCTGGATGCTTCCAACAAGGACTGGTGGTGGGGCCAGATTGATGAGGAGGAAGGATGGTTCCCCGCCAGTTTTGTACGGGTGAGTTTGCTGCTGCCACGTTTGGCCAGTGACCACAGACACAACACACACCCACACACAGAGGGAAATAAAAGCACAAAAACATATGCACGCCAACTGATGAAATTTGCGCATGCACAAGTTGTGTTTTATACACATTAACATATATTGAGTGCACGAAATACACATGGTTCTACTGTTGTTGTCCACAAAAACACACTGCTGACAGGTTTTACATTGTGAATAATAAATATTACCGGTACTATATCATTCCCAGTGAAGTACATCTGAGGTTAGCAAGTGCCTTCTTTAGGTGGCACGGAACAATAAAGATAAAGATGAGCCCTTTTGAGTCGTGTACCTTTCAACATGAACTTTTTGTAACGTCTTTTTTTTTTACATTATGAAGACATACAAATGTGGATTCAGGTAAACCCAACCGAAAATCTCTAATGCAGATACTGTGTCTTACTGCAAATAAACTTTTCTTTTTAATTTCACAAAAATGTAATATTCCTCTCCTAGGCTACAGGTTTTCTACAGGAGAGCCCCACTACCACACCCACCCCCTCCCCCCCACCCTCAGACACTTCTCATGGCCATTCCCACCTGTCCTCCCTTCCATGTTCACTCCTGAGAGGGCAGGGCAGACAGGCTGACTGACTGTCAACCAAAAAGTCTTTTTCTGTTCTGTCATTCTTTCTCTCCAAGGTGGAACCCCACCCTCCTCAGCCCCAAACAAAACAGGTTTTCTATATCAACCCCATAGCAACTCCAAGGTTCCAAAACACTACGTCAAAGGTGCGTTTTACCAGCTTCATCCACCCATCCAGCCTGACCGCCCGCCCGCCCACCCGCCCGCTCCAGTCTGTCCACACGACACGTCCTCGACATTCTCAGACATTAACAACGCCATGATGTACTCACATCATTCTCAGAGCGATCGGTAGACAAACCGGATGAGTCAAAAGTAAAACCACGTTTCTTTAAATGGTCTGTATTTCTTCAAATTAAGATTTTTAGCATCACGTGAATTTTGTAAACATTACTCATGTTACCATTCATGGGGATTTTATAACAATTATGTCTCCTCTATTTACTATTGACTCTGACTCTTTCAGTCCAAATGCTGAGCTGGTAGTTCTCGTCTGCAGTCAGTGCTCTGCCACCCGTCACTCCGCTTGTCTGTGGCGCTGCATTTCTCATCTTGTGTTTGGCATTCAACTCGTTGATTCTTTGATGTTCTCTTGGCACACTGAGTGTCGTCCAACGTCGGCTGCTAAAAAAACCAAGGTCATTTGGCCTTTTTCCTGTAAGCGAGAGCGCAAGTGCACTGTGTTTGTGGATCCGAGTGCGCGTACCAGCGTGAGTTCGTGTGTGGGTGGGTGATGGGTGATTGTGATGTGATGATGGTATGTGCATGCATAGGTCGAGGGAAGAGTCACAACAGATTAGTCCTGGGTGTTGATGTCTCAGTCTCGCGATTTGTCTCCCCCTTGCCTCGGTGACATGCTGACACAGCAGTTTTGTCTGTTGTCCCAACAACCAGAGACGTCTCCAGGTGTGAGACTGGTGTGAGTGCTTGGCTGGGTGTGTTTCTGTGTTCAACGTCGTGAGGCGTGAATATAAAAACGAGCAAAGAAGTTTTAATGTGAGCACCCAAATGGCCATGTCTGTAACTATTTCTTTCATCGGCTTTCTGCATTTGAAACAGAGCACGTTTCCCGTCCGTGTGTTTATGTATGACTCCGCCTGCGTATGTGTGAATTTGTTTGCACTCAGCTGTGGGTGAACCAGGAGGACGGGGCGGCGGAACCAGCCGAGGGTACCAGCGAGGTGCAGAACGGACACTTGGACCCCAACAACGACTGCTTATGTCTGGGCTCGCCGCTCCAGAACCGGGACCAGATGAGAGCTAATGTCATCAATGAGATCATGAGCACAGAGAGGCACTATATCAAACACCTCAAAGACATCTGCGAGGTAATAAACACACGCGTGTGAATTCGCCTTGTGTTCCACGGTATGCTTAAGTGCTAAAAAATTAAAAAAGATAAATTATTCAGCACTGACTTATCTGTCATGAGTGCTGTAGGAGAGATGAACCATGCTTTTGGTGTTACCCAAGAATTTATGATTTTTAACACTCCCACATTCACACTTTGCTTCCAGACAGATTCTTCTCTGTTTATTTTGAACGAGTCTAAAAACAATTGTGTTTTTTTTGAAAACACAAACCTCTATTTTTTTGCAAACCGTTTTTTCAGGCTCAGAGAGACCCGTACAACGTAAACTGGTTTTATCCCTAGAAGGCCTTGCTGTAATCTGTGGCTCATGTTGTTGCAGGGGTACCTGCGTCAATGCAGGAAACGTGTAGACATGTTCAACGATGACCAGTTGAAAGTTATCTTCGGGAACATCGAGGACATCTATCGGTTCCAGATGGGCTTTGTGAGAGACCTGGAGAAACAGTACAACACAGAGGAGCCCCATCTGTCTGAAATCGGACCATGTTTTTTAGAACACGTAGGTTTAGGATAATTTACTTTGAAAATACTGTCTGACATGGTTTCCAGCCACAGCAGGTTTGCTTGGCTTGTTATCTCAAGTTGGGAATTTAATTCTCTTAACTTGAGGTAGCAGCTATGTTATGGAGCTAATGACATCACCATCAAACATAACAGGATAAAAAGTTAATGATCATAAGAGAGCACAGCTAATAAAATCAACTTCCTAGCCTAAGCTCGGTTTGTTAGAGAGAGAATGTATTATGTTGTTGTTTTTTTCCTCCTGTTTTCTTCCATCTTAACATTGGTGGTGTTATTCCCTTGTTCAACAGCAAGATGGGTTCTGGATCTATTCGGAATACTGCAACAACCACTTGGATGCTTGCATGGAGCTCAGCAAGTTAATGAGGGACGGGAGGTACCAACATTTCTTTGAGGCCTGTCGCCTGCTTCAGCAAATGATCGACATCGCTATCGACGGCTTCCTGCTCACCCCCGTTCAGAAAATCTGCAAATATCCACTTCAGCTGGCTGAGCTTCTCAAATACACCGCACAGGAGCACAGGTACTGTGCACTTTGGCCAGTGTCATGTTTAATCTGCTGATTGCGTGGATTTGAATTCATCTTCTGTGACATCACTGGTGTATAGAGACAAAGCATTTCAGTGCAGGCACTTTATTTTAACGCTGTAAAATGCTCATCTACGCAGGGGTACAGGGATAGTTGTAACTTAGGGCCACAAGTAGCCTTTCTATAATTGTCATTGTGCATATCTCTTTATCTAGTGACACGAAAGGTATGGAAATGTTACTGCAGATTAAGACAGCAGCAGTGTATTCTGAGAATATACCCTCTTATTCAGCCATTAGCATCTCTCTGATGTAGTCTTAGAGTTCTAAATATTTTTATTTGGGTCGTGGCCACAGGATCAATGTGTACAACTCTGGATATAAATAGATGTTGGTGTTTGAATGCGAATTTGAGCATTTGCTGGCACAAATTCAAGTGTCAGCATTCTCCACACAGAGTACACAGATCTGTTCTGGTGCATGGGCACAAACGCAAACATCCAGATGTGCAAATTCACACATGGTGCAAACCCAGAGAAACATGGTGTAAGTGATTCAGCGCGTCTCAGCCAGCTCCAGGTCATTCACAAACCATGCGTTCCCAGCCAGTGAGGGACAGGTGCCAGCTCTGCCTCCTCTCCCTGCCAGATCGCAGTGTTAGGAGCTTCGGAGAATCTGCCAGATATAGGCCTGCACTGTCACACACATTCACAGCACTGTCACACACTTGCACATTATCTGCGGATCAGGTCCACAGCACAACTAAGCCAGGGCGATAGACCCAGCTCAATTAGCATAGATGCAGTCAGAGTAAACTGTGGGTAATTAAATTTACAGCTGTGTTACTGACTGTCGCGGTAATGGCAGATGGGATGGATGCTGTAGGCTTCTCCAGATGTATCTCTGGATACACGTGTGTCCAGATGCTTTAACTCTGACTTTTGTTTCTGCCAGGGTTAGTTTATGTGTACACTTTGTTCGCAGTGACTATCGATATGTGGCAGCAGCCCTGGCTGTCATGAGGAATGTCACTCAGCAGATCAACGAGAGGAAGAGAAGGCTGGAGAACATTGACAAAATTGCCCAGTGGCAAGCTTCTGTCCTGGACTGGGAGGTGTGTGTTGATTTGTATACAGTCGGCATTCAGTTCAACTGTCTGATGCTGTTTAACTGGCAGATTGTCTTTATGTTTAAGGACAAAAGTTTTGTTTTTGTTTTGGTTTTTTTATTCTTCTTCATGTCTTTATACTCTCAGACACTAAATTTAACTATACGGATTATGTTAAAGTTTTTTCCTTGAATTTCTTATTTGTCTTTGAATAAACAAAACCTTTGTAAGAGGTTAGCTATGATTTTGTTTTTTTCATTATTTTCATTATATTCACATCCATCAAGATGATGGATGTGACAGCCACCTCAATGACGTCATCAGAGCCACAACGAAAACATTACGCAACCATTTTCCAGTGCTGACCTGCACAATTAGCAGAGTTAAGCCTTTAGCATATGTCTTCTCTGTGTGTTGTGTGTTTATCTAGGGAGACGATATTCTGGACAGGAGCTCAGAGCTCATCTACACTGGGGAGTTGTCGTGGATCTATCAGCCGTATGGACGCAGCCAGCAGCGCGTCTTCTTTCTCTTTGATCATCAGCTGGTCCTCTGTAAGAAGGTAGATGCTCTTTCTCTCTATCACTCTCTCTATATCTTTATATCAATCTCTTTGCCACTTTTATTATTCTTATTTCATAAAATCGCCATCTTAAAAGGAGACATCACATGGCTGGTGGTGGACATGCCTAAAGACAATGTGACTTCTACTTCAACCCTACCGGAGAGCTGCAAATAGATTACGTAACATCGTATGAGACGTTAGCACTCTCCCGCTCTCCCCCACCGCCCCAGTGAAGATGTTTTCTAATCCTCTGCACCTTCCCGAACGGGAGCTGTGGCTGTTTTGGCTGTACCGAGGCTGTGCTGTCTTGTCAGATAGATGTTCATGCTCGGCTAGGCCGCTGAATGCATGCTCCCAGACACAAACACAGACAGACACGTGTGCACCGACAGAGGAGCTGAATCACCAGCACCATCACACACTTGAATACACTAAAAGGAGAATTGATAAATATGTAAAATGGACTTTATTTGTTTCTATTTTTCTTTGTGTTTCTATTAATGCTGCTCTTCAGTGTCTGTAGATTCTTATTCATCCAGGTCATAGCTATCCAAGGTTAGATCTCTGCGATAGGTTTGACTTGTTAAGGTTTTCTCAAATTATCCAGCTCAAATAGTTCGAGGAAACCCTAACAAGTCTAGTTGAAGGCAGAGATCTAACCTTGGGTTACTCTGCAGTAAATCGCTGCCTGTTAACTTTATAAATTCCTCTCCCGTACACCCCAAAATATGAACTGTAGTCTTGGTTTTACACAATCCTGAGGCAGATCCACAGTACTGCCTGTGTAAAGGCAGCCATGAGTGACTATTAGTTACAGGGTGCTGTCTCAGCTCCTCCAGCACACAAAATTGGGTTTGTCTTTGACTATTAATTTATAGTTGTCAGTTTGATATTTATTCTTTTGTTATAGTTTCTGTGCAATTAGGCCAATGTATAACATTGTCACAGTGCAAACGCTGTGCCGGTAGGTGACCAAGCTAACAAACATGCAGGATAAAAAGAAAACATTTTCTTAATCATGATTTATCTTATCTAATAAATAAATCATGTGCTTGTACCTGAAAAAAATGCAATCATTCATTTTTAATTAATTATCTTTTTTGGCTTTCTGGCAAATGGGATGTATTAACACATGTATCTACTAAAGTGTGTGCCAGGTGTGTTAGATGTCACAGTTTTGAATTTTATTTCGCTATTTATGTGTAATAATAAATCTTCATGTGAAGCTTTTACTTATGTGGGAGATTGGGATTATGTCAATCATAACAGTAATCACAGTATTTTATTCCTCTCCATTTTCCAAAGCTGTGTGGTGTTTTAGTAGTCTCCAAACAAATAAATAATCCAGTATTAGGATTGCTGTGGGAACAACATTGGTATAATTTGGAAGCATGGGAAATTCCAGCTCTGCTTCAGCAGAAACATCATCTCTATATCCAACAGTGCCAGCAGACAATTCTTTTTGGCATTTGTCCACAGAGTCTTGTTCTCTTTGTTGTCCTTCATGTGACTCTGCAACCTAAAGCAGCCTACAGTCGGAATAGGATACACTGCAGTCCTTATTCCTGTGCCACTGTGACTATAATTGGCATTACAATGACAGAATTATTAGAACTGGTGTCTGTTTCCATTGTAATTGTGTTACAAAGCGTTGGTGTGGTGATTTCACAGAGGGAAAGTCATTGGTTGACACCTCCAAACCTCAGCACACACCACATATCGATGAACATTTTCTTTCCTTTTCTCAGGATCTGATACGCCGGGACATCTTGTACTATAAAGGCCGCATCGATATGGACCGTTATGAGGTGCGGGATGCTATAGACGGGCGCGATGATGACTTCAACGTGAGTGTGAAGAATGCCTTCAAACTGTGCAACAAAGACTTCGAGGAGATCCACATCTTCCTGGCCAAGAAGCCAGAGGAGAAGATCCGCTGGCTCAGGGCCTTCCACGAGGAGAGGAAAATGGTGCAGGAGGATGAGAAAATTGGTTAGTTCTGCATCTGCATGTTTGAAAAGCATTCCAGTCATTCACAGAGAGCAGCAGAGGCCGAGTTTGTATTTGGACTATGTTCCGGGTGTGTAACAGTTAACCCTTAACTGTGACTGGCTGATCCACTTTATTTTAGGATTGTGTTGTATTATTGTTGCTTTGTATGTTTCTAAAGTGTTCCTAAGTATGTTTGTGTTTATGAAAATGCTCCCACAAGCTACAAGCACTGTCATCCTGTCAAAATCCTTCCCCACGGTTGTGCATTGATACACTTGTGTGTTGTGTGATCGCGGTACCGCAAACAGTTAGTCGGAGGGTGTTTGCAGGCTCATAGTGGCCGCTGCTTCCGCTTCTCACACCCACGGGACAAACCCTACAGAGCTTTGTTGCCATTTCGGGCTGGATCTGTGGACACGGTGTCGCCATCAGGTGTCTTCTCTGTGGTCTGGCTCCAGGCCAGTGTCTCTCACAGGTTACACCAACCCTCAGCTTCCTCTCTGGGGTCTGAGGGGCCGCTTTTTCTCTAGTCCTTCGGAGCAGTTTTCTTCTGGAGAATCTACCAGAAGCCTTCTGGCAACAACACATTAACTCCTTCACTTTTATCAGTTTCTTCGGGCCGACAGGGAGATGGATGCCAAATGGATGCCTTTTGACTCAGCTGTTAGTTTTGGGTCAATCTGTTTGCTAAACCTCACCTGGGTTCATGAGAATCCTCCTCAACCCAGTCAGGAGTAGATCCTCTGCCCCTCTGCACCAAGAATAGCCATCTGAGGAGGACTGGGCTCCCACTTTAGATCTCTGTTGGAGCTTTACTTTTGTCCCGCCAGGAGGTGACCCCCAAGGCAGACCCAGGAGTGAAGGAATGCCGTCAGCCATCTATCTTTGGGAGAGTCTTGGTAGCGGTGTGTGATATCATTTCTAGCAGTATAGAAGAACAAACTCTTTCTCTTGTTGTTACGTGTGTTTATCTCACTGAGAAATACTTTGAGGGAGTCACAGGATTGGAGCAGTCATCCTTTTGTGAGTGACTGACCACTTTAAGCACCTGGATTTCAAAAGGATCGCTGACCTCTTACTAATTTACAAGTCTACAGTTTGAAAAATGTTCTTGCTGGTGATACTATGAGGTGGATAATGGCTTTAATGTGTAAGCTGTGTCTCATTACAGTCAAAATCTGACATAAATCTTTCTAACTTGTTTGTTTAGGTTTTGAGATCTCAGAATACCAGAAGCGACAGGCAGCCATGACAGTGAGAAAGGTGACCAAACAGAAAGGTGAGGCAACAAGAAGATATCAGGTGATTTTCTTTACTTTTCTTTCCTCGCTGGTCTGCTCTGTCTTCTCATCGCTGTTTACTCTTCACTGGATCTGCTTTCTTACTTCCTTGACTTGCCACATTTTTTTTTTATTAAACACACCCACCGTGTTTATGAATGGACTTAAACTCTCTGTGTACTAAGGGAGCTAGTGATGGCTAGTGGATTGGTGTTTTTAAGCCTTATTGCTTTTGACATGTTTTTTCTGTTGAATCAAATGTTTGTGGGCACATAAACTAGACGAGCTATGCTGGAGCAGCTGTTAAGCACCAATGAAAAGACAGAGGGGTGTTTGCATGAAGGACTGAGTTTAAAGGGTGATATCAACGTTTGTGACACGTAAATCCTGTCACACTTCTTTTAGATTACCCTCATCTTTATCTTTTTACATCACCGTATGTGTCTCATAGACCTTTTGCTGCATTGTAATAATTTGATGTCAGTTTCAACCAAACAAATACAGCAGCCGTGTTGTTAAATAAAGATTTTTGAAGCCATTAAAGTATCAGAAAATAACCTATTTGCAAGGCAAGGATCAGTGATTTTGTGGAAATTCAAAGGTGCTGATGTTACGCTGGTGAGAATGTGACCGAAGGCAGAGTCAGACCCAAATGCAAAGCAGCAGATGGACTGAGAGGAAACATGAATAAACAAACTCAAAGGAAACAAAACATGAACTACACAAATGTAGCATGGCTAAACAAAAGTATTATAGTATACAGAGGAGAGGAATTACATGGCAAATATCAGACGTGGGCAGGGTCAAGGTGGCCGACTGATGTTCAAAACAAGCATCAAACTGAGCAAGTAATGTGGATTAACTTTTGGCTTATAAATATTCAGTGAGCGAAACTTGGTGTCAGAGGTCAGAGCACAGCAGAAGACTACCACAGGGGAAAACCACCGTAGAATATACGCCTGATTTCAGAAGGAATCCAAACAGGCTTGATCTGGTGTCTGATAAAAGCGATGCTGTGTTCATGGCGACGCAGTAGTGGGACATTCTACACAAAAGGTCTATGTGGCACGGTTTGACATTAAAGCACAGTTAAACACCGAGTACTGACCTTACCAAACATCGACAAACAACTCACGATAAAGTCTTTCAGTCAAGGATGTGCTTGTCCCAAAACAGCTGGTGTCACCCTTCCTGTTTTAGCCATTTTAGTGTGAGGTTAGATGTTTGAACAAGAACCATTACTGATAATTTTGGTACCACCAGTTTCACAATAAGCATGTCCATCCATTCAGGTGTTATTTAACCTTTGACCACTGCTGGAATGTTGTCTCCGACATTAGGACCCCCGTAGACATCTGTCAAGAGTAAATGTGTCTTTCTAAGTGCTGTATGTGTACGTGGCTGGCACAAGGTGAAGTACTCTCTTGAATTTCAGATTCATTTATAGATTTCATCTTGAGAAAGAAGGCCATGTTGTATGGACATGGCTTGAAAATGATAAAGGTATATCCACTGGAGTTTTCCTTAGCTAGCACAATAAGATGCCATGGCAACAGCTAAGCAGCACTAGGGGCTGTAGTGATGAACTTTGGCTTTAGCCAAACATTATGTATTCCGGTTTGCCCAGTAACCTGTTTAACAAAAAGAAATGCACTAAGAAAATGTTAAAATAACAAAAACAAACAAACAAAATAAACTAGCATGTTTTTTTTTCTCGCGAGGCCATGGCAGCTTTTGACTCTTTCATCTCCGAATATCGATTGCATTTAATATCAGAATTGCATTAGCATAGTTGTGGTGCTCGTAGACTGTAGCTAAGCTACATTTACACTGTAGTAATTGCATATTAACAGCTTTCTGTTGGCTCTAATCTTCAAGCAGCGCAGGTGCTATTCAAACCACCCGGCTAGAACAAACGCAGAAGAACGGCGTCTTGTGTCCAAATGCCTGACTATCATGCCGTCACCCACTGGTTCTTCTGTTTGCCTGCCACAGAGTTTGTTTGAATAGCATCTTTAGTGTCCCTTGTGTCATTGCTAGGGCTGAATTCCACTTTTCTTTTAATCCAGCATCAGATCATATCTCGGGCGTATTTTTGCAGGAATGTTGATAGCAATAGCTCATTTTGTGCGTCATTGGCTGGTTTTTTTTGGTTTTGTTTTGTTTTTTTTGGAAGCATGATTTCATGTTGAGTTGTCATGTTGACGCGTAACTGACATTTTTCCTTTTCTGTTTGCACTGTGGTACCTCTCTTCCCCTCTCCCCTTTCTGTCCTTTTTGCACCTGTCTTCCTAGGTGTAAACAGGTGCACACCCCCCTCATACCCGCCTCCCCAGGACCCACTCAGTGTGGGGCAGTATGAGGTATCGGAGGACATGGCACAAGGAGAGGTTTTCGAATTCAGTCAATCCAAAAGAGGCCAGGCTCCTTTCTGGCAAAATTTTAGTAGATTAGCTCCATTTAAGAAATAGAGACACACAGACTCTCCTGAAGGACCAGCTATTTTTCTTAGAAGCACTAAACACTGGATGATCATGTTCATGACGAAGAAAAATGAAAACAACAAACACATGTACACCAGACTTTAACGTTAAGGACCAATGTTCATATAAAGCGTGAATGGAACAGCAAGAGGACTGAAGAGACGTCGAGTGAAAAGAAAAACAACTTTACAATCCATGTATGTTAAGTCAAATTCTTTGTTCTGATGCATCTCCAGCTAAGTCGAGTGTCCGAAACCTTCCTCAGATTCTGCATATTTACGCCATCTGAATGTCCCAGAGTTACTCAGATTGTCATATAGTTTCATTTCGAATCCATCGTCCAGACAGAACCGCAAGACCCAGTGGGAGCATTCTTGTGTCGCGTGTTTGTGTCCCAAAGCTAAGGTCCTGCTGCGCTGCAACTATGGGGGATTGTCTGTTGCGTTCTCCTGAATGTGAGTTGGGATTCTGCTTGATTGAAGGATTTGTGCGAGGCTCCGCTGCCAAGCTCATCTGAGTTCTAACCCATTCTGCATCTGGATCTCATCTGGACGCCCTGCCCTGCTCTCCCTACTCGCGTGCACACTGCGGCCCTCCGGTCTCAGCGGTCACAGCGCTTCCCGTCATGCTCTTGGCATCAAACCTCCTGTCCTCTCTATCTCTCGACCCACCTGCTGGGGCTCTGTGAGTCACTGGCTCTCTGAGGAAGAGCGTCATTGTTTTTGGAGACCTGCCACCGGCCACGGTACGATGGGTCGGGAACAGAATCAATAGTCGGAACACCAAAAAGAATATTTACGTCCTTTTGCCAACGAGGTCTGACAGGGTATTCATGCGAGATCACACCGACAGGCTGCAGGCTGTATTCGACACTGGGCTCGCCGCAGAGATGAAACAGCGAGGAGCAGGAAATCTGCAGGCTACAGTCGACCAGCTCTTCACCGCTCTCCCCAGAGAACCCCCCTCCACCCCTTCCCGCCTGTAGCACTGGGCCAGCAGCTCACCGGATGCTTGGAAAGAGTTCAGCCTACCTCCAGAAAACATCGGAAAACATCCACTTAGAGCTAAGGGAATGTGACATTTTCGGCCACGGTCTAAAATGAAGTCTTTTCTACTTCAGCTGTGAGTAAAGAAAAGTTTCTCATCATGATTTGTTCCTGTTGTCAAAAGCACAGCATCCTCAGTCCTAAGAATGTTTCTCATTTGAGCAGGAGTGCCATGTGGTGATGGCACACCGTTAACAGCAGCGGGGCGACAAAAACGGGCACCTGAGATGGGCACAGAGGTGTGTGTGTGTGTGTGTGTGTGTGTGTGTGTGTGTGCGTGTGTGCGCGTGTGTGTGTGTGTGTGCATTATATGCATGTCCAAGGACAGATTCATGACTTCGCCAAAGACTCCAGTTACAGAATCCTATCAGTCCCTTCCCATTGAGATGCTTTCCAGGTCGGAACCATGTTTTGCCAATTAGCGCGGTTGCGTGAATTATCGGGAACCGTAGCCCAATCCGATTGAGTCGCTTTGCTGTAACAATCACCCTAACCCTCCGAGAGACGCCCGACACCACTCCAGCTTTAGAGCACTTCTGAAGCCTGACAGAGGGGAACATTAGCAAAGGTGTGTTCTTTTCTGCCGTTGGAATGTAGGTGGCACATCTGTCCTTGGTTTGTGATGATATTTCTTACCTCTGATACAGAAGTACATTTTGTGTTGAATTCTATCACCCCTCGGACAGTACATATACAGTATGACAACTTGTGCAATGTGATTATAACATGATATATCTTCACTATTCACTACGATGTAAGTTGAAAGAGTTTTATATTGTTCTATGTCATTCGTTTGCCTTCTTATAGGCCTTATAACCTATTGGAGAAAAAGACATTAGAATTGTTTTGTTTGTTGTGTAACTTATGTTTTGTTTCAGTAAAGAAAGTTAAGAAAAGGGTGAGTCGGCTGCTGGTGTCTGTAGAGATGGCTCCCAGTGAGATTGTTGTGGAAGATAATTTTCCTGGTCTCGCACAGCAAAAAAAAAAACAAAAAAAAAAAGAGAGAATTGGTTCCCAGGCCATGGTAACCTCAGGTCCTGCACTACCGCCCCTATTCCCCTATGCACTCCTAATCCCCTACACACTGTCATCACCAGTACCAACACACGCGTGCAGGCAAACACAGATACACACACACACACACACACAGACATAATCGTGCACATTTGCTGGCCCGTTCTGCTGCGGAGAAGAGAGATGCTATCTAACAGTGCCTTCCAGCATTCCACTAGTGATTATCTATTCAGTTTCACAGGCAGATTTGAATTAGTCATGTACTTTCCCTTCAGTGTGGGACTTGCATCTCTCTCTGTCTCTCTCTCTCTCTCTCTTTCATACTGGGAATCCCTCTTCCCAGTGTTTGCGATCCACTAGGCCAGAACCTCAGAGGTCAGGCCTCCTTCCATCCGAGCAGATACTGTGCTGTCTGACTGAAACATCTCAATCACACTATTAATATGTACACATAGAGGTAATGCTATTGCACAAAAAGATGTTTATTTTACTTTGAGACATTTAAAGACGACAGAAGTTCTTTATTAACTATTTAACATATAAGATGATTTAATTTAGTAGACTAGGGTGTAAAAACAGAATTTTCATTAGCCCACATAGGCTTCACATTAGTATAATAATAACAGTGAGTTAAGAGAATCATCTATTTTACCTTTAGTTAGTTGCACACTGTAAATATTGTTAAATTAAAAATTACAGATCATATATTTGGATATTGGTATTTTGCGTTGGAGACGAATGTTGTTCCAGTCCTAGCGTGCTGTGAGACCTCAGTACCCAGGTAAATGCATGCTTGTGGCATCCAATATTTTGCATGAGACTTAAGCAAACTCTTAACAGATTGTTTAGTTTTATTATTATTTTGTTTGTTTCTTTCCCGAATCACAGAATCTGTCAATCGTGTTCCCATAAAATCTCACTAAAGGGAGTTCTTTTCTCTGTCCACCTGTCTCCTGCTCACTGTACATTAAAGGCTGTAGCTTCGTTTTATTTATTGTCGGGTTTTGTTGGGGGTCAGGACGTGTTCTGTATTGTTTTCTCCCCCTGTGCTGCCTGAACTCTCAGCAGGTGAATGAATGCCACTGTCGCTCTCTCTGCCCAGATGAGATGGGTACTGTGAACCGTAACTTCATTGGAAGCTCGGTTTCTGTCCTTTTGATGCAAAGGTCAAATTGTTTTCTTTGACGACATCAACCGCTGAGGTAAAAACGGGTATCATTTTCCTACCACGGTCGTGGCTCCAATCATCATGGGTGTGTGCGTATAGATTTGCTGATGAGCGGAATAAATGCGAAACCTCACGGGATGAGCTAAAAATAAATATAATCCTGAACACACATGCACTCAGTACTTCATTGAGATTCACATTGTGCTCATTGCTGCTTCAGGAATGAGTTCTTCCTTCACGACCTGCCAGCGCAAATGAGTTCTTCTCTTCTTTTAGCCACGTGCGGTATTAAACGCTACCATTTTGACCACATTGTTAGAAGGATGTCTGTACAGGTTTTATTTCCCAGTATCATTCTGACCTTGTACCGAGAACTTTTTGTGCCACTGAATCTTTCGTGCCATCTTTCCTTCTGGTCACCCAACCAAAACAGCCAAGTTTGCAGCCCTTCCACCAGATGCGTCACAGGCTGCAGGAAACACAAAAATGCCACTCGCACCACACTTAGCATAGCAGCGCCTTCAGTGAGGAAGTCTTTGCATCTGGTCTTTGATTTCACAACAGTCAGGGTATAACAGTCCTTACTGAGCCATATATTGATGTGGTGGTCAATGACAGCAGTGGAAGACTGAGAACTCATCTTTGGAACCTGTCCATTGTAGGATACCATCTAGGTTCAGGTCTGGTTTTTGCCTACTTCAGAAAAATCACAGCATCCTTTGTCACTATTAGCATTTTTATTTATTTTTAAACTTTTTCTTTTTTTTTGTTCTGGGTGGCCTTTTTGGGTTTGAGTATTTGTTGTAGAGCTGAAAATCCTAAAAATTAATGCCTATTCAATCCAGAAACTGTGAATGGAAGGGTGGAGATGTCAACTGTATGTACATTATATGTTTTGATGTAATCAGAAGCACTGGGAATATGTTGTACTTTGCTGTAAAAATGAATCCATATCTGATATAGTTGTACTTTTGTTGAAAATAAAACCTCTACAGAAACTACGAGTCAAGCGTCAGACGTGCCGCTGAGAACAACGTGCCAGCTCTAGTGGAGCATAATTTCCTGTTTCATAGGTGTTTGTCCCAATGCAATATGAAAAAAAAAAGGCTTTGAAATATGAGGCAATAATGCAAGGATGCTGCTCAGGATTCTCAACTTTCACTCATCAACTGTGAGTGAGTGCATAAATATGCAGCAATTCATGTGTAATGAGAACTGTGTAAACATAATATCCCTGTTGGCCACACTGAAATTTAGACTGATCACTCTGCTTGCTAACATGATCAAATATCAAAGATGCCCCGCTTTGTACTGCAACAATTGTGCCTACGTGTGTTTATTGTGTTAGACAACATACATGAAACTATATTTGTTTTATTATTATTATTATTATTATTATTTCTAGGTGGAGATGCTACATTAATCAGTATTGCTGCGACCTCTAGTGGTCAACCATGGTGCTACATCTCAAGGACGCGGAGCGCCTCAAACATGGCGGCATCGGGAAGTCGACAATTACAATGAAATAAAAAAGACATGGAAAAGAGTTTTCTATATTTGAAACACAGTTATTCCTAATTAAAAACCTCAAACTTACTCTTGAAAAAAAACACAGGACCACTTCATAGCAGTAAAAAGCAGAATATCAGTGGAAATAATGAATTGAGTAAGAAAAGAAGAACTGGACCGATATTCACACGCTAACCTGAGCATCACAAAAGTTCAGTGGTGTTGTGCTTCAGGTAGTTCCTCAGCATCTGAGGTAGGTCCAACCAGTCAATTCCCGCCTCCTTATCAGGAAGCTTGATGTATCTTCTAATTGAAAGTCGAGCCTGCGTCATCAGTGTTTTGGGACAAACTAAAGCAGAGAAAAAAATAAAGGTGGATTAATAAGATTATTTTTTTAGCAGTGGCACATTTAGGTGTTTCTGTAAAAAAAAAAAAAAAAAAAAGTCTGGTGTCTCACCTCTCTCCTTAAGCAGAAGAGCCAGAGCCTCATTCTGCTTCATAAACTTATCCACAATCAGCGTAGGCAGATAAACATCTGCCCCAAAGTCTACGAGGAGCTGAACGTACTCCTCCCCACATCCGTAATGGAAACACGTCTCCAGAACCGTCTTGGGCTGCTTGATCCTCGCCAGCATCTTCTCATCCGTGCAGTTGTAGTCGGGGTTGGCTCCGTGGAGGAGGAGCAGTTTAAAGCAGTCCAGGTGTCCATAAACAGCGGAGATGTAGAGGGGCCCTCTGCACGCGGTAGCATTTGGTGGCCCACTCTGGAACTTTGGGTTTCACGTCTGCTTCTGCTCCAAACCTCAGGAGCTCCCGGAGGACGTCGACGTCTCCCTCCCGAGCGGCAGTCAGGACCGGCGAGCAGTTGTTATACTGGCTGCCGTTGGGATCAGCTCCAGCCTTCAACAGTGCAACCACACAATCCAGATGTTTCCCACTGACGGCAGTGAAGAGCGGAGTCTGGGCCTTTACATCCAGGCTGTCGACCTGGACCCAAACACACAAGCGTGCTGTTTACATATGCCTGACGTATTGTCTTCGACTCCGTTCCTTTACACGCAGAGTTCTCCTAATGTTTTAAATCTAAATGTTCTGTCCTAATCTTACCTCTGCACCGTGCTCCAGCAGCACTTCCAAACACCTCAGGTGTCCCAGGGCAGCAGCGGTGCGCAGAGGGGTTACCGGGATGCCCCAGCCGCTCCGGGCATTGACAGCCTTTCTGTAGCTCTCCTGAGACAAAAGGTCACTCAACAGGACGACGTCGTCAGCGCTCACGGCAGCGTTCAAGGCCTGGCTGCGCTCGCTGCGCTCGTCCTCCTCCTTTGGCTGCAGCAGAGAGAAGATCTTGGAGATGTCCATCAAACTCATGTTGACAGCTTGGCCCAGGATTAACATCTAGCTCCAGGCTGACACAAGTCAAGGTTTCTCCTTCTGGATTGTCAAATACAAAGAAGAGAGTTCACTTACAAACACAAAGAACTGACATGGCTTGCTTTGGTGATTCTTTGGGGTGTAGCTATTGTGTCAGTGTGGCAATAAAAATTCGAGTGAATCTGAAATTCTTCTTATAGACAAATGTCTATGATTGTTTTAAAGGATAAAAACAAATAATGGGATAAAAAATATACAGTAATAAAGAGCAAACATGCATGAAACTTTGGTCTATTTAAGCAAAAAAATATCATAAATAGAAGCGTTTATTCTGTAGGTCCATAAACAAGAATCCTTTGGAACTAAAAAATGGATCTTTGTCACAGGACACTTACCTACCATTGAGGTTTGTCAGCTGTTATTTCCAAAACAACACACACATTCAAAAATAGTCACAATGGAAAAAAAGAAAAGGAAAAATCCCTCAAGGAGTGTAAGATACTTCCACTGGTGTTGTAAGTTGTAAAAGTCCAGCATTTCAAATCTGCGTGTGTGTGTGTGTGTGTCTGTGTGTTGACAGGGGGTCTGCTCTCCATGGGGGGTGTGAGGGGCTAATTTTAGGCCGCGGGGGTGTCTGGCCAAACTTCCATTCTTGGAGAGTCTACTTTCAGGATTATAATTAGAATAGTGATGTGAGTGACACCCAAGAAGATGTTTGAAAGAGAGAGAGAGAGAGAGAGAGAGAGAGAGAGAGAGAGAGAGAGAGAGAGAGAGAGAGGGAGAGAGAGAGAGAGAGAGAGAGAGAGAGGGAGAGAGAG
>CAAE01014998.1:1872205-1884500 GCA_000180735.1 Tetraodon nigroviridis
AAAAAAAAAAAAAAAAAAAAAAAAAAAAAAAAACCCCACGCGGCGCGGCGACGCATGAGTGGAAGTGCCCGACCTCACTTAGTAAACACACGGAACAAATATCTAACTCACCATCAATGTCTCCCAGCGTGACCTCGTCGCCCAATCCCGCTAAAGTGGTGTCCATGTTGTCCACGGTGGAGATGTGGTCCTCTCCGCTGTCCATCCTGTCTGTCAGCCGTTCGCCTCCCCCGGCTGTCACCGGAGGGTTGCGAGAGGAAGGCCACCAAAAAAACAGGGGCGAGGCGCACAGAGACGCCTTCAAGACCCTTATTCAATGACTAAAGTTATTCTTTAACGAGATAAACACAAACACGTCAAAAGAGGCGCACCTCGACGTCGAGAAACGGAATCTCCTAGGTTTACGCTTATGACGACGCCATCTTGTATTACGCTTATTACGTCATTCACAAACATGGCCCACAGGCGCAAACGAGCCGTGATTGGTCCATGGCTTGGGGTTGTTGTCGCGAGACCAGCCACCGTCGTCCAATGAGAAGGCCGCATTCAGCGCGGTCTGATAGTACGTCCAGTATCAGACGCTTCTGTTGTTTGGACACACCGCGCCCCCTACCGGCCCGAAGCGAGGAGAACATTCACAGGTTGGCACCGGAAGAACCAGTATCAACAAATCTCCCCCCGCAGCGGAAACCTTTTGGAGAAATTAATGTTAAAAACACGCACTTTTTACCTAGCATTGTAATTTTCTTCCTGGAACAACAATGGTTGCCTCGTTACTACTTACCTGACGATTACATTGAGTACCGTATGGATCCCTTCCCCCAAAATTTTCAGTACATTTATTTGACGTTGCATAAAATTAGGAAAAATGCTCGGAAATATTTAATCGCAGATAAAATTGACCACAAATATTTATTTGCACATTTCATGATATTGCTTACATTGTATATTCAGTCTGTCAGCCATCAGTAAACGTGCTCTTAATATTGTCACAGGTGTCGTAAAAGCAAACAGAAGAAGCTAAATGTAAAGTCAAAACAAATTAATTTATAGAAAAAGACTTTGTCCTGATGATTATTGCCATCAAAAGTAAAATCACACCTGAAAACAATTAGAATCGGCTGCTGCTGAGATCAGTGTTACAGTGTGTTTTTCAGAGTGGAGATTTGGCTTTTTCTTTTTTTTCTTCATACATAGAAAACATTTAAAAAAGACAAATGTAAAAAAAAAAAAAAAAGAAATAGAAATGTTGTTAAATTGTTAAAAAGTAATTGTACAGCTGGTGCACCCAGAAACAACATTCAAGCTCGCCTATTTTTAAAAAGACTATTTCTGCAGTGCTTAAAGTTAGCTGTGCGTGCAGAAGGCTCGTTTGGAAGCCACAGCTGAGGCCTGTGTCATGAGATTGAAAAGTAGAATATAGAATAGAAAAATAGAATATAAATATGGCTGTGCTGGTTAAATGCTGTCTTCATTACTTCAAATTGAATTCATAAGTGGTCCTCTCTAAGTTTCTTGCACTCTGTGACTTTTTCTTTCATCAGCCCAGCAGCCAGTGCCGCGCCTGCAGCCGCGCCTGCAGCCGCGCCTGCAGCCGCGCCCGCAGCCGCGCCTGCCCCAACCACCACATCCTTCAACACCTGTGCTGTTGTTTCCACACTGCCCACGGACAGCGCGCCGGGCCCTGCTGCACTGGAGGATCCAGCAGCCACACTACCAGAGGCTGCACCTACAGGAGCTGCACCTGCACCAGCCGCAGCTCCCGTTGCTACCCTCACCGTCGTTGCACCGATGACGCCTACTTGCTTTAATGTTTCGAGGGCAGCCTCGCGAGGGCTGGCAGCTCCAAGACCTACGACAACTCCGACAGAAGTGCCGATACACCGATACAGTCAGAGGAGGCTGCTGGTGTTGCCTCAGTGTAATTATTAATATTGTCTGCAATATTAATACCGTGCTGGCTGTATTGATGCCACAGTGTGCACGAGCAAATGGACTAACGCAACTTTATTAGGCCCCGACACATAAGAAAGCAGGAACAATGATTGTGTTTAGTTTCTAATATATTGTGAAACCACCAAACCTAGAGCCAGTGTGTTATTATTTGTCCCTCATGACGTTGCTATGAGGCACCAGTCCGGTAAACATCATCACCACAAAAGCTGCTTTTAAATGATTAAAATAAGAACGAATCAATTAATCATTCTAAAAAAAATTGCTTTACAGGTGTTACAGTGTTAATTGAACAAGGTTTTAGAAAATGGAAGTAAGGAAAGACTTGAAATCTCTCCAGGATCTTTGTAGCCCCCTCAGAGAGGTTTTTCCAGGCTGAATCCTGGGAGGAGCTGTCTGTCGTTTCTACGGAGGCAGCAGGAAAACAGGTCATCACCTTGAGCCCAAAGACCGCCTCACCCATGGCTGCACAGTCTGCTTGCTGCGTCTCCAATGACGCTGTTGCCGAGTCCACGAGGAACACCCATTCTATCAACTGGAGGTCCTGGTGGACACTGTGGGGCTCCTCCCAGTCGCTGTCCTCGGCCTGCTCCCAGTCATCTGTACTGGGCTGCTCCCAGTCATGGTCGGTGGGCTGCCCCCAACCTTCAGGCTCAGGCTCTTCCCATCCGCTCAGGTGTCTGGGTCCATCTTCATCTTCATCATCTCCATACTGCTCCCAGACCTGCTGCTCTTCAAGAGCCTCCTCAGAGCACTGCTGCTGGTCCTCTGAGTCTTCCTCACTGCAGCACCGCATCATTTCCACAGACTCCTCGAGGCTGCGGCACATGAGGAGACGCTCAGTGTTTTGGTCTTTCAAAAACCAGTCCTGCGCTGGCGTTACGCCTCGTTACTCACTAGGCTGTGTCGTGAGGATCTGACAGATGTGACGTGGTGATGAAGGGATGGTTGCCGGCCTGAAAGGCAGAGATTCTCTTGGTCGCGTCCACGTTCAGCAGCGACATCAGCAGGTCAATGAAGCAAAGTCGATCGTGGAATTCGTCCAAGGATGTGCGGTCATACACCTGGATTTGGAAACAACGTGAAATGCAGCTTTTAATTTGCCAAAAAAAACAAGGGTCGTGTTCCCATAAAATCTCACTAAAGGGAGTTCTTTTCTCTGTCCACCTGTCTCCTGCTCACTGTACATTAAAGGCTGTAGCTTCGTTTTATTTATTGTCGGGTTTTGTTGGGGGTCAGGACGTGTTCTGTATTGTTTTCTCCCCCTGTGCTGCCTGAACTCTCAGCAGGTGAATGAATGCCACTGTCGCTCTCTCTGCCCAGATGAGATGGGTACTGTGAACCGTAACTTCATTGGAAGCTCGGTTTCTGTCCTTTTGATGCAAAGGTCAAATTGTTTTCTTTGACGACATCAACCGCTGAGGTAAAAACGGGTATCATTTTCCTACCACGGTCGTGGCTCCAATCATCATGGGTGTGTGCGTATAGATTTGCTGATGAGCGGAATAAATGCGAAACCTCACGGGATGAGCTAAAAATAAATATAATCCTGAACACACATGCACTCAGTACTTCATTGAGATTCACATTGTGCTCATTGCTGCTTCAGGAATGAGTTCTTCCTTCACGACCTGCCAGCGCAAATGAGTTCTTCTCTTCTTTTAGCCACGTGCGGTATTAAACGCTACCATTTTGACCACATTGTTAGAAGGATGTCTGTACAGGTTTTATTTCCCAGTATCATTCTGACCTTGTACCGAGAACTTTTTGTGCCACTGAATCTTTCGTGCCATCTTTCCTTCTGGTCACCCAACCAAAACAGCCAAGTTTGCAGCCCTTCCACCAGATGCGTCACAGGCTGCAGGAAACACAAAAATGCCACTCGCACCACACTTAGCATAGCAGCGCCTTCAGTGAGGAAGTCTTTGCATCTGGTCTTTGATTTCACAACAGTCAGGGTATAACAGTCCTTACTGAGCCATATATTGATGTGGTGGTCAATGACAGCAGTGGAAGACTGAGAACTCATCTTTGGAACCTGTCCATTGTAGGATACCATCTAGGTTCAGGTCTGGTTTTTGCCTACTTCAGAAAAATCACAGCAATCCTTTGTCACTATTAGCATTTTTATTTATTTTTAAACTTTTTCTTTTTTTTTGTTCTGGGTGGCCTTTTTGGGTTTGAGTATTTGTTGTAGAGCTGAAAATCCTAAAAATTAATGCCTATTCAATCCAGAAACTGTGAATGGAAGGGTGGAGATGTCAACTGTATGTACATTATATGTTTTGATGTAATCAGAAGCACTGGGAATATGTTGTACTTTGCTGTAAAAATGAATCCATATCTGATATAGTTGTACTTTTGTTGAAAATAAAACCTCTACAGAAACTACGAGTCAAGCGTCAGACGTGCCGCTGAGAACAACGTGCCAGCTCTAGTGGAGCATAATTTCCTGTTTCATAGGTGTTTGTCCCAATGCAATATGAAAGAAAAGGGCTTTGAAATATGAGGCAATAATGCAAGGATGCTGCTCAGGATTCTCAACTTTCACTCATCAACTGTGAGTGAGTGCATAAATATGCAGCAATTCATGTGTAATGAGAACTGTGTAAACATAATATCCCTGTTGGCCACACTGAAATTTAGACTGATCACTCTGCTTGCTAACATGATCAAATATCAAAGATGCCCCGCTTTGTACTGCAACAATTGTGCCTACGTGTGTTTATTGTGTTAGACAACATACATGAAACTATATTTGTTTTATTATTATTATTATTATTATTCCCCCCCGGTGGAGATGCTACATTAATCAGTATTGCTGCGACCTCTAGTGGTCAACCATGGTGCTACATCTCAAGGACGCGGAGCCTCAAACATGGCGGCATCGGGAAGTCGACAATTACAATGAAATAAAAAAGACATGGAAAAGAGTTTTCTATATTTGAAACACAGTTATTCCTAATTAAAAACCTCAAACTTACTCTTGAAAAAAAACACAGGACCACTTCATAGCAGTAAAAAGCAGAATATCAGTGGAAATAATGAATTGAGTAAGAAAAGAAGAACTGGACCGATATTCACACGCTAACCTGAGCATCACAAAAGTTCAGTGGTGTTGTGCTTCAGGTAGTTCCTCAGCATCTGAGGTAGGTCCAACCAGTCAATTCCCGCCTCCTTATCAGGAAGCTTGATGTATCTTCTAATTGAAAGTCGAGCCTGCGTCATCAGTGTTTTGGGACAAACTAAAGCAGAGAAAAAAATAAAGGTGGATTAATAAGATTATTTTTTTAGCAGTGGCACATTTAGGTGTTTTCTGTAAAAAAAAAAAAAAAAAAAAGTCTGGGTGTCTCACCTCCTCTCCTTGAAGCAGAAGAGCCAGAAGCCTCATTCCTGCTTCATAAACTTATCCACAATCAGCGTAGGCAGATAAACATCTGCCCCAAAGTCTACGAGGAGCTGAACGTACTCCTCCCCACATCCGTAATGGAAACACGTCTCCAGAACCGTCTTGGGCTGCTTGATCCTCGCCAGCATCTTCTCATCCGTGCAGTTATAGTCGGGGTTGGCTCCGTGGAGGAGGAGCAGTTTAAAGCAGTCCAGGTGTCCATAAACAGCGGAGATGTAGAGGGGCCCTCTGCACGCGGTAGCATTGGTGGCCCACTCTGGAACTTTGGGTTTCACGTCTGCTTCTGCTCCAAACCTCAGGAGCTCCCGGAGGACGTCGACGTCTCCCTCCCGAGCGGCAGTCAGGACCGGCGAGCAGTTGTTATATTGGCTGCCGTTGGGATCAGCTCCAGCCTTCAACAGTGCAACCACACAATCCAGATGTTTCCCACTGACGGCAGTGAAGAGCGGAGTCTGGGCCTTTACATCCAGGCTGTCGACCTGGACCCAAACACACAAGCGTGCTGTTTACATATGCCTGACGTATTGTCTTCGACTCCGTTCCTTTACACGCAGAGTTCTCCTAATGTTTTAAATCTAAATGTTCTGTCCTAATCTTACCTCCGCACCGTGCTCCAGCAGCACTTCCAAACACCTCAGGTGTCCCAGGGCAGCAGCGGTGCGCAGAGGGGTTACCGGGATGCCCCAGCCGCTCCTGGCATTGACAGCCTTTCTGTAGCTCTCCTGAGACAAAAGGTCACTCAACAGGACGACGTCGTCAGCGCTCACGGCAGCGTTCAAGGCCTGGCTGCGCTCGCTGCGCTCGTCCTCCTCCTTTGGCTGCAGCAGAGAGAAGATCTTGGAGATGTCCATCAAACTCATGTTGACAGCTTGGCCCAGGATTAACATCTAGCTCCAGGCTGACACAAGTCAAGGTTTCTCCTTCTGGATTGTCAAATACAAAGAAGAGAGTCCACTCAAACACAAAGAACTGACATGGCTTGCTTTGGTGATTCTTTGGGGTGTAGCTATTGTGTCAGTGTGGCAATAAAAATTCGAGTGAATCTGAAATTATTCTTATAGACAAATGTCTATGATTGTTTTAAAGGATAAAAACAAATAATGGGATAAAAAATATACAGTAATAAAGAGCAAACATGCATGAAACTTTGGTCTATTTAAGCAAAAAAATATCGTAAATAGAAGCGTTTATTCTGTAGGTGCATAAACAAGAATCCTTTGGAACTAAAAAATGGATCTTTGTCACAGGACACTTACCTACCATTGAGGTTTGTCAGCTGTTATTTCCAAAACAACACACACATTCAAAAATAGTCACAATGGAAAAAAAGAAAAGGAAAAATCCCTCAAGGAGTGTAAGATACTTCCACTGGTGTTGTAAGTTGTAAAAAGTCCAGCATTTCAAATCTGCGTGTGTGTGTGTGTGTGTGTGTGTGTCTGTGTGTTGACAGGGGGTCTGCTCTCCATGGGGGGTGTGAGGGGCTAATTTTAGGCCGCGGGGGTGTCTGGCCAAACTTCCATTCTTGGAGAGTCTACTTTCGGGATTATAATTAGAATAGTGATGTGAGTGACACCGCAAGAAGATGTTTGAAAGAGAGAGAGAGAGAGAGAGAGAGAGAGAGAGAGAGAGAGAGAGAGAGAGAGAGAGAGGGAGAGAGAGAGAGAGAGAGAGAGAGAGAGGGAGAGAGAGATTGAGAGAGAGAGAGAGAGAGAGAGAGAGAGAGAGAGAGAGAGAGAGAGAGTATAAAGCAAAAAGAAAGGAATAAAGACATATCAGATTCAGAAATGCGATAACCTTCTACACATCCTATTGCTGCTATATCGGGAGCCCACAAATGTTGATGATTATTTGCATGTTGTCATGCTAATTCCTTCTTTCAGGCTTAGGAAGCCATTTTGATAAATGTCAGCCGCATGACAGTCAGAGGCTGCAGAGGAGCCAGTCAGCTGTTCCTCTTCCAAACCCAGTCATGTCTTTAATCGCTCCCAAGTTTAGAAGGGGGGCTGTGACACATCGCATTCCTTCAGCAGATGGCACAAAAGCCCAGAGTCCTGGCATTGCACGCATACATGCTGTGCTTAAACAAATGCATGTGGATAAGATGGTTTGAATTTTGTACTTTTAATGACAGACCTCCTAAAAACAAATAGAATTGAGCTTCGTGACATGCTACTTTGTCACATGCACAAAATAAATAATTAAAAGATTAAAATGGTCTTCTTTTTCGTGATTCATGATGATTGTAAATAAAAACACATTTGAGAAACACCTCATTTGTGACCTGGAAAAATCCTGGAGGAAACAAAATCTTGACACTGATGTAGTTAATGCATTTAAAACTGGCATTTGATATTATTATTTCTGTTTCTTACTTTAAATAGTAAACTCTACATATGATTTTTTTTTTCTTTTTAAATAAAGTTGTATTTTAAATGGAATGTCCAACTCCTCCCGTCGCCAATACTCCTTTCCAGCCAGGAGATGGCGGTAGTGACGCGCCAACAGCAGCCTGAGCTTTCCCACAGATATAACAACATATCACGCAGTTTGTGTGTTCACGACGGCCAAGGTGATAATAGCGCTGCAGCACCCTGTGTGGACAAAAGATGACGCCGTTTTGTTACATTACCTGTACAAAGTTTATCTGCTTGCATATTGTGCGCCATATAATGATACATTATGTATGTTTTGTTTCATAAATAATCTTGTCAAACATGTGTTTCGCTCCAAAAAAGGCTCCTAAATGAACTAATCAGGAGCGCGGAGCACCTAGCAACCGCGTTGACAACCGGCGCTTTTGAACTAGCCACTAGCCGGAAGGATTGGCCTTTCACCAGGTAAAGGCTCCAGTAATTCCACCCACACCCGTCTCCACAACTGAATTGCAATCAAATGTAAAATGGCCGTAAAAGACATTAAAATAGCGCTTTCGCTGAAAACTTTAGAAATCAAACTTCGCAAGTGGGTTAGCTGTGTTTTTACTATAATGTACACGGGGGGAAGGTGAATATTTGGTCTTGCGGATGGATTGTATCTTTAGAGGTTTACTCGCCTTCCAAACCAGGGTTTGATAACGTCTCTTTCTGACTTTCCATTTCCACAGGAAACTACAAGTTACGTTTAGATACAGTTGAAAACAGGACAAAATGTGCTGGTTCGCTGTCGCCTCCGTTATTAATGAGAGGGTAAAGTTAAAAACACAACAATGTGCCTGTCAGATCAAAGCCTTTTGGTGTAACTCAGCTCAAAAAAACCTTTGACGTCAGAGATTTTTTTAAGTACAGAGAGAGAGAGAGAGAGAGAGAGTATAAAGCAAAAAGAAAGGAATAAAGACATATCAGATTCAGAAATGCGATAACCTTCTACACATCCTATTGCTGCTATATCGGGAGCCCACAAATGTTGATGATTATTTGCATGTTGTCATGCTAATTCCTTCTTTCAGGCTTAGGAAGCCATTTTGATAAATGTCAGCCGCATGACAGTCGGAGGCTGCAGAGGAGCCAGTCAGCTGTTCCTCTTCCAAACCCAGTCATGTCTTTAATCGCTCCCAAGTTTAGAAGGGGGGCTGTGACACATCGCATTCCTTCAGCAGATGGCACAAAAGCCCAGAGTCCTGGCATTGCACGCATACATGCTGTGCTTAAACAAATGCATGTGGATAAGATGGTTTGAATTTTGTACTTTTAATGACAGACCTCCTAAAAACAAATAGAATTGAGCTTCGTGACATGCTACTTTGTCACATGCACAAAATAAATAATTAAAAGATTAAAATGGTCTTCTTTTTCGTGATTCATGATGATTGTAAATAAAAACACATTTGAGAAACACCTCATTTGTGACCTGGAAAAATCCTGGAGGAAACAAAATCGTGACACTGATGTAGTTAATGCATTTAAAACTGGCATTTGATATTATTATTTCTGTTTCTTACTTTAAATAGTAAACTCTACATATGATTTTTTTTTTCTTTTTAAATAAAGTTGTATTTTAAATGGAATGTCCAACTCCTCCCGTCGCCAATACTCCTTTCCAGCCAGGAGATGGCGGTAGTGACGCGCCAACAGCAGCCTGAGCTGTTATTTTCATTAGAAGAAGATATTATGTTTGTTTGTTTGTATGTTTGTATGTATGAATGTATTATGCTAGCGGTCTACAAACGTTCTTTGTGCACATACATAACCAAAGACACTTTTATACGACTGGATAAAATAACATCTTTCACTACGATATGTCTGGCCGTGCTTGATAATTTTTTTTTTTTTTTTCTTTACGGTAAAAAAAAAAAAAGCTTTCAGTTAAGTAGCTAAATGTTAGCATTAAAGCACACCGGTTTGGTGCTGTACAGATAAACATTTGAAAGCTTTCGCCGTGGACGTAGCTAGTGCGGCTTGGAAGACGATAAAGCTCTAAAAGACTTTTGCGAAAGAATGATTTCTCTGATGTGGCGCAAAGGGCAGCACACCGAGTCCTGGGGACCGAGGAGGGGGAGGCATGGACCCAGAGAGGCCGGCAGGGGCCAGAACACCGTGTATGAAAGGCGGCTGGCAGTAGGGGGCTGAATTTGGAGCTCTGGTTTTCAAATAAAGAGCTGAGCCAGGGCCCTCCCTTGACCAGCAACCTGGAGGCCCCTGGCTCTCCTGCTACAACTCTAGGAGAACATGAAGCGGGTAAGAAAATGACTCCTGTCATGTAAAACTGGACAAGACTTGATCCTGCCTTTGGTTTCTTTAGGGTTTAAAGGCAGACCACCCCGACCCAACAGTGTGTGTTTGCAGGAACGCGCTTCGCCGGCCTTGGCCTTATCACGAGGGCGAAGACACATCTTGAGTCCCAGACGCTGAAGGGCAGACTAAACACATGTTGTGCTTTGGAGTAAGTCTGGCGTAGTTTTGACTGTGGCTGTCCAGCAGTGCATCAATCTGCACCATAAAAGGGCTCGTTCTAAAACAAACACCCAGATGTAGACTGGGACATTTCACAGGTACAGGTGCATTCAAACACACACACACACACACACAAAGAGACCGCCCAGGAGTGTATTAGGTTGGCAGAGATGTGTTAGATGTCCATGATTTACATCAGGAGAGAACACTATGTGTAATGTGATCGATGATTCACATCATTTGTCTACTCCCTTGATGATGTTACTAAAAGAATGTTTTCATTCATTTCTTTCTTTATTTTTTTTTATAAATAAAGGATTGCACAGTGATGGTGAAGTTATGTGCAGAATGGGAGGAACTACTTGGCGGACACACGTAGGTCACAGCAACCTGAGGTTGCCTTAGAAACGAGCTGTGCTTCACATCTGTTGCCCTGGCAACAGATGAAATGAGGGGTTACCCTGACAATAACACAACAGGAATTCATTTAGCAAAGCCTCGCTATCCTCAGACAGATAGGTGCAGGCAGCAGTGCGATGAAAAGGATGATGTTGTAGAGTCGGTCACAATCCCACATCTTTTTTTTTTTTTAACACTGTTTTTTTATTCTGCGATCACATTCATCGCTAAACAGATTTATTTCCTGACTGACAAAGTGGCTCTGCTGCAGCTAACAATCCTGTCTTCTCCTGTTTGTTTGTGTGTGTGTCTGTGGAAAAACGCCCACGCCAACAAGGTCAGTACAAAACAGCCGTTTTTTTTTTAATCACCTCGTTAAAGATACACAACACTTTCTCCAGTTTGTGGCCATTTGATCACTGTAAACATAAAAACAACATCCTGTTTAATTTCAATTAAACCTCAATGTTTTATACTGGCACAAAAACACACGACAGACAAATTCATGCACAGCAGGACAAAAAAAAATCCAAAGAACAGCACGATATCGAAGGCATAAAACTAGACTGACATTAGTAAAATGACTGGCACATTTATCACGATCCATTTCAAATCGTTGCAGTTACATGGTTAGGGGCTAGTTAAACCTACAATAGGATTAATACAATTACCGGTACATATAAACACAACCAAAGCACTTTTAAAAAAGACCCCGGATCGATGGTTGATAATGATCCGGCCACTAGAAGCAATTGTCAAAGCGGGGACTGTTTGTGGAAATTGTCCAGAAGCACAGCTCTTTTTTTTTTCCCCCTTTCTTTTTTGAGCCATTAGTTTGAGGCAAATGGCTAATCTGTGGAAATGTGGAGCCAGGGCCCTTTGAATTCAACCAGAGGTTAGGGCGGAGTGCGAGTTACTCATCGGGCTTCCTCTTGGGCTTCTTTGGATTGCGAGAGCGGCTTTTGGCTTTACACAGCGGGCAGATGGGAGCGTTCCGATGGATCTGCTGGTGGCAGGACAAGCAGGCCTAGAGATGAGATGAGGGAGAAGAAGGTCACAAAGGTGCTCTTGTGTAGCACTAATGAACGTGTACATTGATTCGTGCACGCGCGCTGACTTAATCTTACTGGTCCAGTTAGGTTTGAGGGTGTTTGTGAGTGTCCGAAGCAGTTCAGATCACACCAGTACCTTCATGGGTGGAGGCTGCTGTCTGAAGGTGGCCGTCTGCCGCGCGTCTTGTTTCCGTGACACCTGGAGCTGCTGAGCAGCTGCAGCTGCGGCGGCGAGGGATTCTGGGATGGGAGGCTCGTGGGGCTCCTTCTGCCACTCCGCTTTCTGCTTTTCAAAGTAACTGTTCAAAGCGGAGACAGAGAGAACACCGGCTGGACGGGATTCGTATTCAGAGCTTCACAATTAGATGGCAGTTTATTACCCCGGCAGGGGCGTTCAGCTGTGAAATCACACAAAGCAGGCCTAAATCACACATTCTCATCCGTGTCTCAAGTTCAGCACAACTCTGCAGCAGGGGAGCGGCCATTGTAGAAGTGTTTGTCTGCATGCATGTGAACGAAGGGCATGGGAAGGCCGGGGGAGAAACATGCTCTTTGGACTCATGCCTGCCTGGCCCTCTCTCAAGTATGAAAAT
>CAAE01014998.1:1884671-1900170 GCA_000180735.1 Tetraodon nigroviridis
CATAATAGTTTGAGAAAAGAGTAGAGCTGGCCCTGGAATTATCCAATGAGCTGAGATTATGTAACATTGATAATCGCCGCATAATGTCCTCAGAACAAGTCTACACAGTTCACAGTTCTGGCATAGCCAGTAAGCAGGGCCATTTGTTTTGCTTAATATCATTTTGAATGCGCAATTTAAAACTATCCTTCACCCAACTACAAAATATGGCCCCGCTGAATCCACTGAGCCGGGTTGCAGCTTGCAAACTTTCCCAGCAAAGGTCCGCCTGAGCTCCTCCAGAACAGATATTTTTTCCCGACGCTACCAGAAAAGAGTGATGTCATCCCTTCCACAACATCAACAACCACAGCATCCATAATTAGGGGTTTTTTGTTGTTGTTTTTTCTAATGGCGTCTGGAAAGTATTGTGTGATTGTTTAGATATTTGTTCCCGACGCTGCCAGAAAAGAGTGATGTCATCCCTTCCACATCAACAACCACAGCATCCAGAATTAGGGGTTTTTTTTGTTGTTTTTGTTTCTCATGGCGTCTGGAAAGTATTGTGTGATTGTTCTAGATATTTGTTGAAAGGCGGCGCTAATCATGGTGCTTTTCTAAAGACGCACCAGTGTCACTTTCTTTTAGGTCCACTGAGGTCGTGCACAGAAGAAAGAGAAAGAGAGAGTATGACATGCGATCACAGTATCCAACAGCGTTGAAACCTCATTGTCTGTGTGAGAGCAGGAAACCTAAGTGTAAATGGATAATCGTGAGAGTATTTGTTTGGGTCACTGTGTTACTGAACCGACAGTTTTGCCCTGCACCCTCGCGCCGCGAGGAAGAAAGACTCTTTAATGCTGCCAAAAGATATGGACGATATAGAATATCTGGTCCTCATTTCAGCTATTAAACAATAACAGAAGCCAGAAAGAAAACAGAGACGAGTCCTGCACGGTAGAAATTAACTTCTGATTGGTTTATATATAAGCCGGACATCAACTCTGGTTCAGATAAGCAAAAGTGTCATCTGAAATGAGAGAACGGAAAAACAGATCACCAAAAAACTCAGTTCGCTCTTTCTACGATTCAGGAATTTTACACACCGTGTTGCCTGTAGCGCCATTATTTGATTTGCATTTAAAGAGTTTTGGCAAGTTTGGCTTCAAACTTTGTGTAGTTACATAATACATGGATGTCCCATTAACACCCAGACCATGAACTCATCACCTGCCAACAGAGCCCAGATGAGGAGCACGCTGTTCCCTGTTTAGAGCTCCCAAACACTCCCACACATTGCACACACACACACGTACAGCCATTTCTGAACCTGAAGGCAAACCTGTCAAGCACAATGTGACCTCACGTTCACATTTCCATAGTTTCCAGTTATGACAAACTGTTCAAAAACTCTGTTAAAAAAAGAAAGTCTTCAAATTGTGGCTGTAAAAGTAAACCTTCCCAATAAAAAAAACCTCACTTTTGCATCACCCCAACTTGTTATTCCACTTCACACCTTTGTCCCGAGACCTGAATACTCATATTAAATCGTTTAAAAAAGCAGTTTTTGTTGTGCTGCTGCTGCCAAATCTGGAGAACACTGACAACGTTGACCGAGGGACGCTCAGCCTCATGCTGTCACTTTCACCATGAAAGAGTGTTAAAAACACCTTTGTATGTCTAACACTGCGATAATGATCGCCCTTTAAAGAGGCCGAGCTGTTTATTGGCAGGCTGAGGCGGCTGTAGTTGTAAAGACGTTGTGGCTGGTATCCACACAGTTGTACTGCCTTCAGATTTAAACTCAATCTTTAAATGGATCACTGAGGACATGAGGAGAAGGTGAAAATGACTGAGAGTTGTCTACTTCGCTGGAATTTGTGTAAAATACTGACATCACCAAAATGATCCAAGACTCTCTACCAAATCTATACCTAGGCAAAAATGTATAATTTCAATAATAATGTTGTCAAAAGGAATACACCTAAATTTTGTGTGTGTGCTGCCCTCTTGTGGTGCAACATCTGCGCATTGTCGAGTGTGTAACCTAAAGTTGTTGTCTGGCCAACCAGCTCCAGCCATAATCGCTCTACTCAGCGTTTTTAGCAAAAAAGAGACCAAACTCCAGAGGCCGGATCATAAGAGACGGGGTACTTTCCAACCATCTGGAACTACCGCAGCCTCCAGCAGCTATGGCACACCAGCTTCCTGCGAGTTCCTCACTGCAAAAAGTGCCCCAGTAACATCAGCGTGGATCACCGTCCTCTGTTTGCTGTCACATTGTGTAATGTTGTACAAATGAACGAAAGTGACCCCTAACACGCAGACTGGCCTGTCGTCTGATCCCAGTCTGCCACTAACCTCGACCGTAACTCTAAACCTGAAAGTGTCACAAGAGCGTTTGACATTTGACAACATCTGCTGTTGTCAATCTAAACACTTTTATTGAAAATGTGTGGTCTTCCACGCGTCGTCGCTGCATTTTCTGATAGGTTTTTAGGGTAAATTAGATCATAACAACTGGTTTTTAAAGCTAAAAAACATCTGTGCGCCTCTGTGGATGTGTGTGTATGGATACTGACTCCAGGGAGAGCTTCTCCTCTTCTTCGTTCAGGTTAGGAAGTCTGTGCAGACCTAGGGCCATCCTGAGGGCATCCACGTGCTCCTTGAGGGGTTTGTACTCATCATGGAGACGACGCGTCGTTTCCAGCAGCTTATTCAGGTCATTCTCTGACTGCTTTATGGTGCTCTCCATCTGAGTAGAAAAGAAGTGGGTATTTTCCAGCAGAAATAACATTACAAGTTGTAAATCTGCGGTTTTTTTTTTTATCCTATTGCTAAACTGAGATTTCAGCGCCACTTTCTCTGCAGAGAAATTCTCCAACAGCGCCAACTCACCACATTTATATCGGCGTGGATGAGACGTAGCTCCTCCACGTGAGCCATCTTTTCCTGTAGCAGCAGGTCCATCTCTTGCTTGTACTCTTTCAGATGCTTCTCCTCCGATTCCAGAGCCTCAAACTCCACCTTCAGCCGAGACTTGATCTTCTGCATCTGCACCGTCTTGTTCCTGCAGCCAGTGGCAGAGAGAAAGAAAAGCAGAGATTTCCCTCACAGCTGCAAAAAAAAGCTGGTTTGAGTCAACTGCCACAGAGAAAAAAAACACTGCAGAGTATAAGTTAAAGTGAAAATGGCGTAAATCCTAATGAGCACTCAGCGCTGCAATTAAGCAGAAGAAGGAATCGCGACAGCTGCAGATTAATGTATTAAGCACACGAGTTGCATTCATCTTTAAGTCATCGAGGACATCTGGGGAAAACAAACTCTCTGACAAGCCTGCTAGCTTGGTACCTAGCCTACCAGAGACAATTAGCGTGGCACATCTGGCATTTTGTGGACACACATCTGGGATTGTGCGTCTAAGTAATGTTCTGAACGTGCACCGCAACTAGAGCGTACACGAATGTTTCTTCCGTCATCTACAATTAGTTCATAGTCGACCTTAGCTAAAATGCCACATCGGTAAGGTAGTTAAGGTTTGGCTGGAGGATGACAGGCTAGTGTTCGCTAGCTCGGTGACAAAAGCGGGGGGAGCGCTGCTTTCTAGCCGGCTAACGCTAGCTAGATATCGGTTTCCTCTCTCCGTGCCAAACATCTGCCTGCCATCACTTTGATTCGAGTCTTACCGAATTTCCAGGATGTTTTCCAATTTGCACATGATTTCTTGATCGTCCGCCATGGTTTGGCAGCGCCCTGTTCGGTCTGTTAGCAGAGTTAGGCTCAGGCCGCGGTGGTCCTCCTCTTCATTAAAAACACAATAGCGGGCGGGAGCGCGCACACGGGGACGCGCCCGCAAAGTGAAACGTAGCAATGGGAGCCTGCAGGCACTGTTTTTGACAGCATCAAAATAAACAAATACGTTCATATGTTTACCATGAACTGTTTTCAGTTAGAAATAAATATTAAATTGCTTTGATACTTTCAATATAAATGTGCTTGGTGTGTGTGTTAATGCTGCTTTCTTGTGTTTCTTGGTGAGTTTGAGAGATGCACCACCATAGCCACAGATATCTGGTAGACATTTAATCAATTCAGAAAGGAAACAAGGTTGCCTCTCTAAACTGCATGGGCCCCCAGGCTGCGCTGGATTAACCAGGAGAACCAACTGCACAATGGCTCTTTCACATTCACTATAATCCTTGTAGGTATTGCAAGAAGGTTCATATGACTTTGCTGACAAAAGACTCTTCGCACTTCTGGAGAAGTGTTGTGGCTGCAGATCAAAGAAAGCATAACAAATGTCAACCGTAAGTAGCAATCCCTCTTTTTATACCTTCATTTTAAAGTTCATTTTCACGGTGAGCCTAAATGGTGTTATTTCATATGTTTGTGGAATTAAAGCTTATCCAGACCTTTGGTATGAGTTTGTCTCAGTGTTCGTCTCAGTAGTGCAGATATGTAATGTTGTGTTTTGTCTGGATTTACTGAAATTTAAATAATATTCACACAAGAAAAACATTATTATCATATGTATTCTTTTTTTTTTTTTTAACCTCTAGCCAAGCTACTGTTCAGAGCAACGTCACACAGCAGACTGATACTACTGACCCAAAGCACTGACTGGTCATGTGAAAAAGCTAAATCATTTCTAAAATTCAAGCTCAACTGCATGTGGTTTAAAACACGTTTATCCTTCGTCGTGATTATTTATGATTCGTGCAAAGAACCCGTCTTCTCAGTTGAGACTGTAATGTGGGCTTCGTGTTTTATTGTAGTCCCCACCAACCTCTTGTGATTGGATGCTCCTGGTTGAACAGAGAAATGTAAGGAATCCTCTTTTTTAGTCATTTTGCTGTCAGAGAACCAACTTTCCTTCGAGAACAAACGCAGAACATATGATTGCAGTTGCCTTCACTAATTGCTGCTGGTTGAGGCCTGTCCAGAGACACAGAACAGAAAACGTCCTCCTGAATCTCAGCATCAGTTTTTTTGTTTTTCTTTTTTCTCTGACAGATAAATGTTCGAGTAACAACCATGGATGCTGAGCTGGAGTTTGCCATCCTGCCCAGCACCACTGGCAAACAGCTCTTTGACCAGGTATGTCGAGCATTTATGTGATGGCGTCATCGTGTTTACCCAGATCAATATGCGAGCATGTCATGTTGTCCGTGTCATGTGTGTAGATAGTAAAGACTATCGGGCTGAGGGAAACCTGGTTCTTTGGGCTCCAGTACAAGGACAGCAAAGGATTCTCCACCTGGCTTAAACTTAACAAGAGGGTGAGGAGTAATCATTGATTACTTTGTGACTCAAAGCCGCGAGCACCTTGTCCATTGCAGAAACTCCTGGCTGCGGTTATAAATGGACTTGCAGCAGCTGATTGTGGTCAATGTTCTCTTCTCCTGTTGGGGTTACCACACAGTTCTATTGCTGGGCCCTTCACTTTTTTTTTTACCTTATTTAGCGTCAGAAGCTGTAAAGTCAATCTTTTTAGCCACTTTTATGGCTACGTTAAAATGTAATGTTTCTGAGCAGGCCTTTTTTAATATTTTTTAATCAATTTTCTTGCTTGGTAATCATGATTCAAGTTTCCACAATTATCTTATCTTACTGCAGCTATGATAATATTATGCGGTTGTGGTAGCTCTATGACTCATTGGTGCCTGCGTCCTCCTTTCGGCATCTCTCTGCTGTTCCCAGGTGACAGCTCAAGACGTTAAGAGGGAAAATCCATTGTTGATTAAGTTCAGGGCGAGGTTTTACCCTGAAGATGTTGCCGAAGAACTGATCCAGGAAGCAACACAGCGCCTCTTTTTCCTTCAGGTTGGAGATTTTCTGATTACATGAAAACATTTTGAATTTCTTAATTCAATGTCACCAAGAATACTTGTGACACCATGAGACTTGATCAAAACAAAATGATGAAATCCAACCTTAACAACCTGTGGGAGTTCCAGCCTGACTCCTGAGGATCCTCCGAACCCTAATGAGATTCCGATAAGGGAGCTCGTGCAGAGTCAGAGAAACAGGTCCAGGTTTACTCAAGGCAAAACAAACATCCGAACACAAATAGGACACGGACTAAATGCACCAAATTCAGATGTTTATCTTTTACTCTGATCATTTTTAGGTCAAAGAAAGCATTCTAAATGATGACATCTACTGCCCGCCTGAGACGGCCGTCCTCCTGGCCTCATACGCAGTTCAGGTCAAACAAGGAGACTACAGGAAAGACTATCATGTCCCAGGATACCTTTCAAAAGAGAAGCTGCTGCCACAAAGGTGCTACCAGCTACTTTTCACGTGAAAAGTTAAGAAAATTGGAAATTAAAATTGTTTTCAGGTTGTAACGGGTTATTTTTTACTAGAGTTTTGGAGCAGCATAAACTGAATAAAGATCAGTGGGAGGAACGAATTAGGGTTTGGCACGAAGAGCACAAGGGAATGTTGAGGTACAGCTTGTGAAAAGGAGAAATGATCTATTTTTAATCATGAAATCTGGAACTCCTGTTGATGGTTTAACTCTTCCACATCCCAGAGAGGATGCTGTGGTGGAGTACCTGAAGATAGCCCAGGACCTGGAGATGTATGGGGTCAACTACTTCAACATCAAGAACAAGAAAGGCTCTGAGCTGTGGCTGGGAGTGGACGCTCTCGGCCTCAACATCTATGATAAAAAAGACAGGTACTTCTAACCAAATGTTAGTTCTTTTAAATACACGCGCATTATTGTGTGCATCTTGTTAGCGTGCTGTCATTAGCATTGGATACAAATATCCATGCATACAGTTCTAAAGACCTTTTATACTTCCTTTTTTTTTGGCAGGATGACTCCCAAAATAGGCTTCCCGTGGAGTGAGATTAGAAATATTTCATTCAATGACAAGAAGTTTGTTATTAAAGCCATTGACAAGAAGTCTCCGGTAAGCAGAATTCTTCTATATTTAATACTTTTTTCCAGAATGAATGAATTACGAGCCCACAAATGTCCAAATCCCTGAATATTTAACATTTGTGTTCAAGGACTTTGTTTTTTATGTACCTCGTCTTCGCATCAACAAACGCATCTTGGCCTTATGCATCGGGAACCACGACCTCTATATGCGCCGTCGCAAACCCGACACCATCGAAGTGCAGCAAATGAAGGCCCAGGCCAGGGAGGAGAAGAGCAAGAGGCAGCTGGAGAAGTAAATCACAAAGGCCTACTTTGTTAGAGTTTACAATCTGTTCTCTGTGCGAGGAAAAAAAAACTCAAGAGATGAAGTTATTTTTCAAATGTGTATTTATGCGCAATTCTCCTGTCAGGGCTCTGCTCGAGAGCGAGAAAAAGAAGCGTGAAAATGCCGAGAAGGAAACAGAAAAGATTGCTCGGGAGACGATGGAGCTGATGGAGAGGCTGAGACAGATTGAGGAGCAGACAAAGAGAGCTCAAGATGGTCTGACAAGATTCTGAATGCACACACACATGCAGTGAACTCTCATTTCCCCTTTTACTTTTCTGCTTTAGAACATGAAAATAAGGGTTTATTGTGCAGCAGGCTTTGTGCCATCGGGAAGTCTACAAAACTTATCCCGTGTGAATGTTGGTGGCTGCGTTTCAGAGCTGGAGGAGCAGACACGCAAGGCCCTCGAACTTGAGAAGGAGAGGAAAATTGCCCAGGAGGAGGCTGAGCGTCTGGACCAGGAGCGCCAAGCCGCTGTGGAGGTGAAGGCCGCCCTGCTGCAACACTCTGAGACCCAGATCAAGAACCAGGAAAGTCTGGTACTGCTGACACACAGCGAACGGGGCTCTGCTTTGGAAATCAGACTTCTAATTCAGTTAGCCAGAGAACATCAGGGCATGGTGGGCGTGATACTGAGCTATGAAGTCCAGGGCTTTTCCAGCTTCGCTTACCCACATCCGTGCGGCTTGAAACAAGGACACAGTTGTCCTAGCATACGCACGAGCGCTAGTCAAGCACAGCACAAGTGCATATATATGTATATTTTTTTTAGTTTTTTTAGCTGAGAGACATTATTATTTAACAAAATCGACGCGCTCACTTAGTTATCACTTAGGGACCTAAATATGTTTATGAGCAACATTTCAGGGAGAAATAAGCGCAGAACTGTGTCTGACCAATGACAATCAAACATGTCAGAGCTGTGTATAATCCTGGCTCACAGGTGCACATTTTCCCTGAGACACATGTGAGCAGCCTCAGATAGAGCACAACGACCTCAGACAAGAAGTACCCAACTCTCTTCCTCTTTGTGTGTGTGTGTGTGTGTGTGTGTGTGTGTGTGTGTATGTGTGTGCAGGCCACTGAGCTGGCAGAGCTTACCTCTAAGATCTCCCAGCTGGAAGATGCCAAGAAGACAAAGGATGAGGAAGCAAAAAAATGGCAGAAAAGGGTGAGACTTAAAAAAAAAAAAAACAGAGGTGGAAAAAAAGATAAGAGATAATCTTTTTTTTAACTACCCAAGCAAAGAAATTTGCGTGTTGGTGATTGAAACGAGTGATTTTGGCCTCCGTGTGGACCTCTGAGATGGAGTCCAGCTCACTCTGTGACTTCATCCTTCAACGTTTGGGCCCGAACTCGTCGGGTTTGGTGCCGGGGCTCCACCTGAGCCGGCGCTCTGACCTCTCTCTGCCCCTGACAGGCCATCATGGTCGAGGCTGATTTGGAGCGAACCAAAGAGGTGCTGAAGACTAAGCTCGTGGGCGTCCACATCCAGGATTCAGTCCACACTCACATGCAGGAGCACGACGAGACGGACGAGAGCAGCGCAGAGGCCAGCGCTGAGCTGACCGCTCCAGGCATGGTCTGGGACCGCAGCGAGGAGGAACGGGTGACCGAGGCCCAGAAGAACCAGAGACTGCAGGAGAACCTCAAGGTGACCTTCCGAAAATACTCATTTGCTCTTCCAGAGGTCACGCTGTACCGGACAGCAGCTTGGAACTCTTTTGGTAACCTGATAACCAAACCCCAAGACAAAGACCTTCTAGTGAACTCTGAACAACACTTTTTTCAAGCATTTTTGTTTTACCTAACAAGTAATTCCAGTTACCAACCCTTTTTACTCAGTCAGCAGGGACATTGTTGCTATCCAGTTGCAGCACATTGAATTATGCTTGCTGCTGCTAACCCCTGCTTGGCATTTACCCACATTTAAATGCAATTTATAATCAATCCCGGTGTGTTTTACCTGTGTCTCTTTCACGTCACAGAGCTTTCACAGCTGGAGCAGAACCACCCTTTATGGCACAACCAAAACAAATTAGGATGTTGCATCGAGAGCTCGTCCCAGAAATGGGCTTCATAATGCCGGACAATAGCGCGTCCTCGGGCGGGGAGCCCAGGCCGCGCAGGGTGGCTCTCCCGAGGACGACTTCATTCTGCGCCTGTGTTCTCTTTCAGTTCCTCAGCACCGAGCTCGCCGCAGCGGTCGACGAGAGCAAAAAGACTCCCAATGACCTGATCCACGCCGAGAACGTGAAGGCGGGCCGCGACAAATACAAGACCCTGCGCCAGATCCGGCAGGGCAACACCAAACAGCGCATCGATGAGTTTGAGTCGATGTAGGAGAGGCTGCAAAAGAGAGGACGGATTATAGAGGAGCGGCTGATGATTGTTGTAGATGAGCTCGCTGTTATGTAGAAGAAATAGACTGGAAAGGTCACCTTCACTTCTAGACTAAGACATTATGACAGTGTTGTTTACTCACACTTGATGGGTACTAACTAACCGAGAGGACCTGCATGTGTTCCGCTTTGTGGCGTCATGAAGAGCCAGCTCAGAGTGCTAATTCAATTAAGGAAGTGCTGACGGAACTTTCCCAATGAATCTGACCTCTCACGAGTCTCAGTACATAACAGACATGTTTTAGAACAGCTGACTTTAGCCACTTTCCAGAGTTTTAATGTATGTAGCGACAGTAGGCTTAGAGACCAAAATAAAAGCTAATTATCACCCTGGAAGTTTGTGCTGACGTGCTGAAGAGTCCAACCAGTGCAGCAGCTGGTGTTGTACTGGTCTGTTCGGCACCTGTGCCTGCATCGGTGGTTTTTCCGCCCCTCATCTCCTCACCTGCACCTCTGTCCTCTGCCCGTCTGGTACCGACCCGACCCGACCCGTGCCTGACCTGTTTCTGCCGTGGCTGCCTGGTAAACCTGTCCCAGTTTTTAAGGCTGCCTGATCCTCTGACTGCCTGGGAGGAGATTAAAGCGATATTAATCCACCGACTGTGTCCCTCGTGGTTTTCCTACCCTCTCTGACAGGGCCTTCCAATGCCTCTCCTTATTTTTTTAACCTGTTGATCCCAGCATCAAAGGCTCTTCAAGGTTTGGAGATGAGGCCGGTTTGTGTTACCTGGCGGTCAGGGGAAGCATTTTAAGGCAGGCTTGGAATCACAGTTTTTCATCCCTTTTATTCAAAATGCAAATGATGCCTAAAAATCTGTGTTGGCGTCCTCCTCCATCTAAGAAATGGAATGATTTATTTTGTTGGACAGTTTTAAAGTTGAGAGTTTGGTTAATAGGCAGATTGTACTTCTTTATAGCTGCATATAAAAATAAGGAAAAGGTGGAGGGCTGAGGAACCTAGGTTCAGAGGAGTAAACGTGAATACGTTTCTGTTGAGGCGGTTTCACGCCGAATTCGCAATTCTGATGAATAATCAATGAATCTGTTCACATCAAAGCGAATCTTGTAAACGTGTTAATGAGGTGAAGAGCAGAGAGACACTAGTGATCCTGAAATATCACCGCTGTCTCCGCTCTTCATTAATCATCTCCAGCGCGTCATCGACATCGACAATCAGCTACGTTTGCCGTTATTGTTTAGTATAAATCGGTCATCGTAACAAAGTGTAAAGTCCCTGGAACAGTTGCAAACTAAATTAGGTTAAGAGGGTTTTTTTTGTTGTTGTTTTCTGTCCCCCCCCCCGTCCCCCGCCTCCCCCTTCGCCATTCCTCCGCTGTCCGATCGACGGGACGCAACTTCCATGAGGGGAATCTGGCCCCGCCGGCTGCTGAAGTGGCCCTCTGCTGGGGCATATGACAGGAGTCTGACACTAGGAGTCCCCCCGCCTGCCGACTTGTAGGACTAGTTTGTGCGCACACGGCGCGCAGAGCGGTTGAAAGATGGCCTTCCTCTCGAGTTTTTCCGACTTCGAAAAACCCTCCAACTCCTTCGAAATGACCGATCGGCTGGACTCCGTGGACTCGTCTGCGTTTCCCTCCACTGTCGAGCTCTGCAAGGCGGTGTCGGCGTCGTTGGGTTTGGATACCGCGTCTTCTCCCCTGAGCCATGTAAACCATAGCTGTTCGGGAATCGGATACTCGGTGTTCGGGCCTGCTGCGGAAAGCGGACCGGAGTTGGAACCGAGCCGGGAGGGCGCGATCTCCACAATAGGCACCGACCGGAACGAGGACGGCTTTGGAGAAGTGCGTCAGGACACGGTCAGCTGCGTGGAGCTGTTCGGCTCGGGACAAATGGACAGCGCGCAACTCTCGGAGTCGCGCGTCCCGGTGATCTCCGGACTTGTCCACGGAGAATCGAGCTTGTTCACAAACCCCGTGGGAGAGGTACAGAGAAGCGAGCTCTCAACTCCAAAACCGTATAACGCGCACTTTTCCAACCCCAGATTCTACCTGGAGAGTCCGGCGGTCTGGCGCGCACACGGCAGAGAGGCAGAGCCCGAGAGTTCAGGCGGATTTCATATGTTGTGTAAATACTGTAGTTACGGACAAGCCTCTAATGGAGCCGGCCGGGAGTGCCGCTGTGCCTGGTACAGCAGCGGGGAGCAGGGTGGTAAAAACGGCACGCAGGTGGCGCAAGAGTACGGCCAAGTGGAAATGTACCAAAGCGCAAAATCACAAGGACACGGCACTTGCCCCATCAAGACCGAACCTCCGCGGTGGGTGGATTGGACGGACCACAGGTTCAGGTAAATCAACCTGGTTATTTGTCCTGAGCAGATTTTTTTTCTTTGCTTCGTGAATGTGTGAGTGCGCGCACGCGTGCGGCTTCAACCCAAGACACCGTGGAACAGACGAGCAGACCCGAGTTGTTTTTACTACTTCAAGGTCGTTTTATCTTGCAAGGCAACACTTGTGCGTGTTTACACGTTGACAGAAAGATAATTTACTGTCGTGCGCGCACCGGGGAGTTGGGAAGGACTCCCAAGTCCGTCTTTATTTGTGCAGATAAATGTGCTGTTGCGAGCAGACAGAGCTGCAGCGCCTGTTGCTGATCCTACGCTTGGCTGAAAGAAGAAGAAGAAGAAGAAGAAGAAGAAGAAAAAAAACCCCAAAACAGTTCAGTCAACACGAATTAATTACAAAGAAATCATCTTGAATTACTTACTGGACTTAAAAATGCAGTTTCCTGGCTACTTATGACCTCCGGAAAACCAACTTTCCCCACAACACCATGTGGTCGCATTTAGGGCAATTTTTAGCCAAAGGTTTCTGAAATGTGTTGCTGTCTCGCTGTTTTCTAAAGCAGCGATGTTAATCCTGTCATGTGTCTGTGCACAGACGCGAGGACCTGTTTCCTGGCATGTATCTGTCAGAGAGGAGAGTGTGCATGGTGTGCGGAGATGATGCCTCGGGCTGTCACTATGGAGCAGTCACCTGTGGCAGCTGCAAAGTGTTCTTCAAAAGGGCTGCTGCAGGTGAAACACTTAGGTGTACACACACACACACACACACACACACACACAACACACACAATTATCCATCTGCTGATTTAATCTCTCACCCACTCACTAGTGTTGGCAGGACATGGTGACCTGACACGTACGGGGAAGCAATTTCTTATCATTAAAACATTTTTCCTTGAATAGATGTGTGGGGGGGTTGGGGGAATGGGGGTAGGCGTGGTGCCGGAGCGCTGGTAAACTGTTTGCTGTAAAGTTCGGGACTTTTATGTCGTGTCACCAGGTAAACAGAACCATCTGTGCGCCAGCCGCAACGACTGCACCATCGACAAACTGCGGCGGAAAAACTGCGCCTCGTGTCGACTGAAGAGATGCTTCATGTCTGGAATGAGTCTTAAAGGTGAAAAATAAGGACTAAATCATTTCAAAACGGCACGTTTTCCTACAGTCTAAAACTCTACTTGTGTGACTGAAGCAGGTACAGGAAACGGATGGATGGATGGTTTTGCTGGAGGTTAGAGATAAACTTCGTACCGCACAGTCACAGAACAAGAAAGTCCTTCATGGACAGTTTCGCCCTCAGCGATTCTCATTTTTAGATGAGGCTTTTTCTGTAGGTCTTTTGTCCAACGGTCCGTCAAAACACCGCCCGTTTGGAGGCTCCTTATCTGGTATCTCCTCCCGTCTGTGCTGCGCTCTAGGTCGCAGGCTGAAGGGAGCTGCACATTTGAAGAACGGAGAGGAGGAACATCTGTTGCCTGCGTGGAGGTCCGGGGAGTTAGGAGAGAGGGCTGGAAACAAAGACGGCGTCTTGGAGCCTGGAAATGGGGTCTCCGGGAATCATTGTAAGAATTCATGTCACATCAGCTCAAGCTGGATCGATTGATTACCCCCCCGCCCTTCCCCCCCAGGAGATGAATAATATTGTACTCTGTATCTCCAGCAGCTACCCGGGCCTTGGTTGTGGCCATCCCCCCGGCCCTGTCCTCCTTCCACTCCCTGCTCAGTGTCTTGCAGACCATCGAGCCGACTGTAGTCAACGCCGGGCATGACCACAGCCAGCCGGACAGCCCTACATTGCTGCTCACCAGCCTCAACGAGCTGGGGGAGAGACAGCTGGTGTCTGTGGTGCGCTGGGCCAAGGCTTTACCAGGTAAGGTTGTCCACAAAAAGTTCCAAGACGAGTAAACGATTGTCTCTTTTTTTTTTTAAATATCAGCAGTTTGCCATGTTCCGCAGTGAACTTTAGAGCTATTGAGACTTTATTTAAACACCACCTACTTTAATGTCATTTGCCTGAGTTGGATCAGAGCTCTGACGTTAGCAAGGCTGCACTTGGTCAAATAGTCCCCGTGAACCAAACCCATCTGTCCCAGGAATGTGCATCCGCACACCTGTGTTGCATTAAATCAGCTATTTTAGCTGCAGGCTAATGATTGCAGAACTTTAGGCGGGATCAGGAGAAAGCTAAACACCATAAGAACCAGATCATCCTTCTGTGTTTATTTTGATTTGAAGCAAATCAGCAACTGAATCGCAGAACAAAACAAGTTGTGTAATAATCGGGCGTAAACTGGTTACAGTTAAACAAAACACACAGAGGGTGGACGAAGACTTGTAAAACCTGCAATGTAACACTATCAGTATTTAAATTATTTTATGGCTGTACAGTTTTTGGACTTAATCAGTTAAGCACCAACGATTTGGCATCTCAGAAACTGATGTCCTGCAGGTGTTTTTCCTCAGCGGCCGAGCCAACAACCAAGGCAGTGTAAAGATCGGCCGCTAGAGGGAGACATTTCCCTATTTATTGAAACTTTCCAGCGTTTTTCAAAATTGAAATCCTTCCCGTGTGCGTGTATACGTGCGTGGATGCACAAATAGGGAAGGAAATTTAAAAAAAATAACACAACTGTGTCTGCAAGCAAACCTAATCATGATGGGAATTCACACATTTGTACTTTGGTTTAATAAACACTGGTGTTTGCAACAGGCTTCCGTGACCTTCATGTGGACGACCAGATGTCAGTGATCCAGTTGTCATGGATGGGGGTCATGGTGTTTGCTTTGGGCTGGAGATCTTACACACTAACCAACTGTTCGCTGCTCTACTTTGCTCCAGACCTTGTTTTCAACGAGTAAGTCATGACAACAATTCTGCATCTATGGAGTTTTTACCTCTGAAGCATTTCAGGTAGAATTAGTGCATCTCTGCTAAACTTGGTGCAGTCTCTTTAATCAGACAAAGAAATGTGCGTGTTGGTGTTGTGATACTCAGTGCGACATTGTGTGTATGAATACCCCAATATATCACCTGTTGTTATGGTTGGAAACAAATGCACTGAGGAATAAGGAGCTTTAGAAGATGTTGTCTGTGCAAACAGTAAGTGATCAAGGTTTCAGTGAGACAAGAAAAGATTCTGCGTTGTTCTGGACGTTTCAATTTGCTATTTCACAAACGTTTCGCCGCAGAGGGATAACCCCAGATGATTTATTCCACTTTATCTGTGGCAAAGCCATCAGTTAGACCACCCTTCGATCATTGCTCCACTACTGACAAGTTTGCGCTTGTTCCAAACTTTCTGCAGCCTCAATCGACAAACTTCTGACACCCCCTACGTGTGTACAGAAGCTGAAAACATAATTCAGAGAGACAGGGCAGAAGTAACAATCGGAACCTTTTTTCCACCAAAACGTGTTACACGGAGCTGCACCAAAATGCTTCCGCGCCTCAGAACAGCTTTCATTTTCATGCAACATTAGCACGATTCTCATTCTGTGGGGAGAAGACCTCCGTCACTCTATCAGCTGCCCAGTAATGGATATGCTGGCCCTTACTGCCACTCCTGTTTTTTCCCTCTGCCTCTCTATTGTTC
>CAAE01014998.1:1911548-1931306 GCA_000180735.1 Tetraodon nigroviridis
AGAGAGAGAAAAGAGAGAGAGAGAGAGAGAGAGAGAGAGAGAGAGAGAGAGAGCATGGCATGCTGAGGCAGACAAAACGGTGAAGGTATACCTTTGAACTGAAATCATGTGGGAGCACATATTTTCACAAGTGCTGCAGAACTGAAAACAATGTTCTGGTAAATCCCTGATGTAAGTTTAATTTTTTATTTTTTTTTGCTAAGATTCAGCTAACAGAGAATCTGGGAAGGCTTTGCCCTAACGGTGCAATATTACCAGCCCACAGTACATAATCCAATATACTGTGAGTTATTAAAATATGACCATAGCAGCTCCCCGGGGCTGTATATCTCAAAGACGCACTTTCTCTCTGTCCCGTGCACACCTCCACTTTGCTGCAAAAAAAAAAATCCTGCAGCGTGCATTCACCACTACAGCAAGTGTGTTTTTAGGGGAAAAGATGTGTTTTCTGTTCAAAATGGCTGAACTGTTAGAACTGCACTGGATGTCTTCAACGTCAAACTGCTGCCTAAGGAATTAGCAAAAAAAAAAAAGAATGCTGTTATATCTATCTACAGGGTGTATTTGGTCCAGTTTTGCAAACATTTTCCCAACACCGAGACACAAGCTGTGTGCACGGTCTGTGGTAATGACAGATGCGCCAGTGTTTGCTTCATTTATTGAGTAGGAGTGGAGCACGATTGCTAGGACATAATTCAAGCAGCCTGCTTCTTTTAACTAGATGAGGCTCCCGAGAGGATGATAAAGTCATCTGTACTGCATGTGTGTGCTCATATTCACATATAACTTACACACACATACACACACAGAGGTAGGCACAGTTTCGGTGATCACACTGTCCCCAGGGTGCAAAGCACGACAGGAGATTTATGTTCTCTGTCAGGCAGACGTAGTGGTTCCTGCAAGCTCTGGGCTCATTAGGGCTCCTACATGGTCATACGTGTTACTCTAACAAGACGTAGGGACCCCCACTCTCCAATAGCTGATGGATTGGGGGGGTGGAGTGATTTTTCTGCCCTGCAGGAACCTGAGGGGGGGACGTCACAGCTCATGAAGTATCATCGAAATAACTTATCTCCATCAAGTGGGAGAGGACTATGACGTTATTTACCCATCCATCCTGGTTATCCACATTGATTGTGCATCAGCGATCTAATGATGCTTTCACTGGCTTCGGGACGCAGAAATGAAAGTGTTCACCCATGTTTGTGTAAAAACTGGGGCGAAGAGCATTTTTATTAATGCACTGACAGCGACAGAGATCCCACTCTCTCTAGTGTACCGTCTATCTTTGTATATATGTGTTACATGTCTGCCTTCATTTGTACATATGCGGCTTATATACAGGTGCTTTTCATGGAAATACAAAATCAGTTTTCTTCAAAAAAGGTAGTCTTTGCATCCTTAAAATGACCATTTATCTGCAAAGCCAGGCAATAAATGTAGTATTACTGCCTATGGAACCCATTTTCTTCCGAGTCTGCTATCGAGAATTTTAAATAAAATCCCAGTTGTTCAGTAACAGCTAGTGAATATAATTTAGTTACAAGTGAGGGAAAAGAAATATTGTCATTTTTTTTTTTTTTTTAAAATTTCAGGTGAAAACTCCAAGGCTCTGAATAGCTGTACCAATGGAAATAAGCAGTGAGGGAAGATGGGGGTGAGTGTTATTTACAACCTACAGGGTGTGTATGATGAGCCCTTGTCAGAAAGTGAGATATACTCCACATTCCTCATATTTCAAGCACAGCTATCAAAAAGTGCTAAAGGAAATGTCTGCAGTCAAATTTTACAGGGCAGTAAAGTATAACTTAAAGGCGATATTGACTGCATGTGCACCAACAGTGATTCCAGGATGATGGAGGGCACGTTATTAGAATCATTAATGAGGCATAGCCAAGCTTCTGTGACCAAACTGTTCCGTTCTGCAGACTGTTTTAACAAACGCTGGGGATGTGAAAACAGTGGTTTAGCCAACAATAGTGAGCATGCAGGACGTTCCTCCCAAGGCTGATAAATCACTGCGGAGTTTTACTCTCATGGTCAATCACCTTGGCTGTTGGAAAGAGAGAAAACTTCTTATAAAATGCTGCTTGATCATCAGATTAAGTACTGTTGTGTTTAAGCAGGAAACAAGTCAGTTCGCTCGGTCTGTATCTATTTAGATTGGCGCATTTCACAAGATATTTGGAAGATCTGGAGGTTTCCCATTTCTAACCCAAACACCCAGTATAAACCTTTTCTCTTCCAGTGATGCAGAACCAGCCCAGTGGAGACTGAAAGCGGTGCCATTGTAAATTAATCAGGTGGTGGTGGACAAACAGGAAAAAGCATTCCTCAAATTAGACAAACCCCAGCCCCAGCATGGTGCAGGCAAGCCCTGGCTGTGATATGGCCAGTTTCCACGCTTCATACAGAGCCAAGGCAAATTTAGAATTGATAGAGTTGGCCAGGTCCCTTATAGTTAACCTTCGTGTTGTCAGAGCTCCGGCCAATTATCTGGTATTGTTCATCGCTGCAATCCACAGATGAGAGGGGAAGAGCGCAAATGAGTGGCACCACAAAGTATTGTTTAGTTTGAGAAATTACAACAGTCAAGCTGTGTCTTTGGCTATTTATCCAGACATATTTCGACTGTTGAGATGCTGTCAGGCTGCCTTTACTGTGATCAGAGAACACAGTCAAAGCAGATTGCAGTGCAGTCAGTCCCCGATCCAGGCTGTTCTGTCTGGGGTGCATCAGGCCAGCCCGGCTGCCTGCCCCCTTCATGGAGATGGTGCTGGGTTTAATTATCCCCAGCTGTGCTTCATCTCCCTCCCCAGCTGGGCTCTCTACCCCACTGTCCTCTGCAAAGACACCATAGTCGCACTGAAGTCAAGGTGAGGCGGTGGGAATAGCACACACACGATGACTCCTTGCATCTCTGGACACATTTAATGTCTAATGTTCGGTATTGTTTTCTGCAACACTTGGGCCTGATTGTCTCAGTCTTATTGTGCTAAGCTGCCTCCCCTCTGCACGCTGTATACAGAGCAAGGAGGCTACAAACTAAAAGGAACATAATCTCGAGTGTTTAGCTTTCAAATGTAACGTCTGCTGGCCAATTTTTAAGATTAAGAATCGCCTCTGCATCCGGCTGTTGAAAGGGGAAATTGTTTTCTTTCAAAGTGCAGAATTGTTGTTTTTTTTGGCTCAGTCTCCATAGAGCATCAAGAAACAACAGCTTCTTCAGCTGAATGTCAACCAAAGGGCCAATCATCTCCTCAAATGTCTAAATATAAAAGATCAATTTATTACTGAAGCCTCTTCATGTGAATCATTCCGGAGGTTAAATATTTTAGGATACAATGAGATACCAGTTAGATTTTGCAGTTTTATTGTACATTGTTTGCAAATCTATTTAAAGTCATTGAAGCCCCTGAAAGCTTTCCAGTGCTTCCTCAAACTAACATTTTGACCTCCTTGACCACCAAAAATGTACCACCTACATAATATGTGAAATAAGTAACAGTCATCGCTGTATATACTATTGCTAGTTGTCTTTTATGGCCTTCTTCAAAGCACCAAAAACAGCAGAAACAACTGTAAAAAGAAATAGAGGTTAAATCGATAAACAATGAAAGAACAAATGTCATTAATATGCAAGTAGGAGGACTAATGATGTTAAAATGATCTCTTTAAGGATGTTGTCAGAACTGTTCTAAAATTTGTACTTTAAGAACAAATACGAGCTCCCACATACTAACGAGGCAGTTTACACAGATTATTATTGACTAATTTTAGGACCTGAAAAAAATATTTCATGTTTTTATTTCTAGAAAGTAAAAGAGCCATTTTTCCAGTGGATATGGCGCAATAGTAATGGGAATAGAATTTGGGTGATTTCTTCATACTCCTGTGGTTACTGTTGGGGCTTAACTCTTCTGACTTCAGTGGTTTTACTTCCTTGGTCTGAATTTAAGACCTGCTAGAACAGAAACAGTATAGCGTTTGTCTGCTCAGAGAGGCACTCATTGGCTATCCAGGCACATGCATGTGAACCAGATGTGACTGTAAAGTTTTGCCATCACATCCCCTTTTCTTGAGAACGGGACAAACGCCTATGAAGCTGTCCTGCTGTGAAGTCTTTGAATGACCAAGAGTCTGGCTGTTTGATTGAATCTCAGTCTGAAGGTTTGACTGGGTCCATCTGTGCGACTGTCCTTGGCCTTGGTTTAGGGTCTGGGGTGGAGGGAGGGAGGGGGGCTGTCCCGAGTCATCACCGAGAGGCTGTTAGTGCCATTATAACTCTTAGCTTCAATATTTCCACTTTTTTGATGGGACCCAAATGTTGCACAGGGATCTCTGCGTCTGTCTGTCTTTGTTTCCATCTCTCACCATCCTGTCCGTGGCAATGCCAGCACAGCTGTGAGCGACAGCGTGTAATAAAAGTCTAATGCGAGCAGCTGCTGGGGGTTTAAACTGTAATGAGATGGTGTGTGAGATTACCACACTTCACTAGTTGTTCAGAGAAAACCTGGCACTCCAGCAACCACGCCCCTCCCCAGCCCTACGGTACAATTACACTTTAGATATGGCTAATAGAATATCCACACAATGCATGTAAGCAACAAGCATAATGAGCTTTAGCTTAGCGTCTTCCGTTCTTTTCATGTGTCTCCATCTCCTTCTCCCACAGCTGCATGAAGCGTCAACCCCAAGGAGTTGCTGTAAACGCCGAGCGGCTGATCTAGGAAACAGAGACAGCGTTCTGAAATCAAAGGCATGCTTAGTCAGAAGATTCCCACAGAGGGCTGTTTTTTTCTGGGCTTGATCGCTGGAAACACAGTTTGCCTGCCTACATCCACCCAACAAATAATTCAGGCCCTAAGTCATGAATAGTTGAAAGCTGTGGTGTCAACTTCATTAGTCATCAATAGAAGGGTTTTTGGTACAGGATGCATGCGTACCAACATGGTGCCCTGAAACTCAACAGAAGGGTTACAAAGCAAGGAAGGCTTGCTACGGAGTTGCTCCAGGGCTGCTGTGAAGCTTTTGTTATGCAGCACTTTCTCATGCAAACTCCATTCTTCCCCCACTCGCTCTCATTCTTTTGCTTGTTTTGCATTATGATCCCTTATTATGCCTGAACTTTATTTATTTAAATTCTCCGTGTGTTCTCCTTTCTTCCTTCTCTTTTTGTCTTTGTCTTTCTGTTAATGGAACTTCGTGCCAGGTGTGATAGGATGGATTCCGAAACATAAAAATCCTTGTAACGATTCTGGCATCTCTTCAAAGGTGCTCCGAAAAGAAAGTTCAGGCTATCTGGGTGTCAAACGTCTGTTCCCGTCATGGCAGCGCTGCGATAATAGGCCCTGAGGTGCCACTGCCTCATCACAGTGGAGGAGGAACTCTTGTGAATGCACGCAGCTCTTCATTACCTCATGCACAAAGCTAAATTCTAGATTCTTAGCTCTCTGAAGCTGGATATTCTGAATGGGACCCCAGGGAGCGAAGCAGTGGAATTTCAATGCGCCACACAGTCGGTATTATTCCACACCTGAATGCAGCAGCCTTCCAGACAATTAGTGGAGAAAAGTGAAAGGCAAGGCGCCGGGTAATTTACAGAGTCCTTCTTGCCTCAGACCTTGCCTTGGCCTTAACAGCCAGCACTGATATTTCACATTTACCAAGCAAAGAGGCTGTGATGCTGCTGGGAAGAAGAAAGAGAGTTTCTCTCTGAGGACATAAATGGGTGCAATCTAAATTTCTGCAAATATTTAGGAGGTGTTGAGTGGGGGCAGCTCCAGCCATCTGAGCCCAAAACGTTATTCTTAAGTGTTTCCATATTTGCGTCTCAATGCAGGAACAGCCTAGTCATCTCATGCTGAGCAAATGGTCTGTCACTGTCACGCACAGTTACTGTTTTATCAACAGGGCGCAGACAACCTAATCCTATAAGAAATGCAAAGGGCGATATCGTCATTAGAGTAATACGTGAGCCTGGAGTGTGGTTGGACACCCCTATCAGCATATTCCACCATCTTTTTCATTAGGCCGCCTCATCTTTTTACTATCGTCAGTAGCAGATATAGTCTGGTGTAGATAAGAATTGTCATTTTACTCCTCCACAGTGCTTGATTAAAGTGCTCCATTAAGCAACACCCTGTTGCTATTTAGCCGCAGATCCATCTCATCCCGTGCACACAGTGATTAGAAGATGACACAAATGTAATGGAAAAGTTGAGCATGACTCCCAGTCGCTTGATAACATCTAATTACAAAACACCTAAACAAATGATCGGGTTAATGTATCAGTCAGTTCACTTCTGCTCTTGATGTCATTTGCTTGTCATGCGATGCCGCCGCGCCGCAGCTCAGCGCTCAACGTGGAATGCTTATTGCCACATGAGATCGTCGAAGTATCCCAGCTCTCCCCCTCTGAAACGTGTGTTCCAGCTGTTACCACTCTGTGGAGTTGTGAGGTTATAATGAGCATGGAAGCAGCTGCTTCCTCCTACAGTAGAGGCCCCAGCCTTTCTAATCCTGATCATTAAGAAAGGGAAGGGTGTGGGGAGCCCGAGTGGGCCTCCGCTCCCTGGGATATGCTACGGAGACTTGGGTTACCCAACCGTTTTATTAGATGGACCTGCAGGAATTAAGGTCCTTATTGATCTGAATGAAGTGGTAAAAGGATTAAGTTATGCAAGACAGCAGGAGCAAAGACCACAAGGATGCTTTTATTTTTTTTTTCTTTTGCATCTGCTATTGCATCCGTCTAAAATCCAGTCAGAAATTCCAGTTGCTCATAGATTTCCTATTGCCATGGTGTGAACCTGCTTGACGGAGAAAAGATGCATACACAAACTCAATTTTACACTGAAATATCAGATAATGAAATATTTATGTTCTGACCTTTTCCTAGTAATGATTTCATGATTTAATTTTCTCTGGCTTTATACCTTAAAGTGCACAAAGAATACAAAACAGACACCATGCCTGACACACGTGGGAAAAAGATGATCTATTGAGACGATGACATTTGCATTTCGCTTGTAAATATCAACAGGCGGATTATTCATAGGCTCGTCTGTTTCACTGTACAGTTTCTAAAGTAGTCTCCAGACTCTGGCGGAGACGCCCCTCTAGGTCTTCTAATTTTACTCTTTAAGGCTCTAAAGCTGAAACAGTTCAGTGAGGTAACTTTAAAAGCACTACTTCACATAATTGAGACCATGAATTACACACCTCATGGATGAAATAGATGCAAGCGCCACGTAAGAGTTACATTTTGCATAATAAGCCCACCCATCCTTGTCATGCTCGACTCAACATTGGACTGAATTACAGACTCTAACAAGAGTGTCTGCAGAAATTTAATGTAGATTAGTATTATGCTAATTTGGAGTATGACCTAGCTGTTTGGAAGCAAAATAACTTTTTAATCTGCATATTAGTGCACAAAGAAATGATGGAACTTAAGACATGAAAATGGTATAATGAAAGCAGCAGGTAAAATGCAGCCTCATAATTAATCTGGCAAAGAAGAAGGCTTTCACAGACAATGGCTGTGCCGCATATTTATAATTAGACCCTTTATTGGTATTCTACAGGCTTCCAATTGCAACCACAGAAGCGGCAATTAATCTCTTGCGCTTAGAGAGGAAGAAAGAAGAACTTTCTCCACCACCTCTGGCGTAACTGGCATATTGATCTGATGCCCAGAATGATCCCAGGCAGAATCATCACACACCTGGTGAGAAGTACACAATCGAGCAAAATTATTACCACAACGAGTTTCTCAAACAGAGAGACAGGGTTCAGGGGACGGGCCAGGTTCCATGGGATGGCCTGTCATTGCATTTGCTCTAGCTAACCTCTCCTGACACATGGAGTCAGGGACCCCCCTCTAAATGTGTAATATTCAATCTTCCTGACAGCTCTGCTAATGACCAGGAGGAACCAAAACAGAGGTAATAGGTGAGCCTCAAAATTGCTTTCAAATTATCCCTGATAATGATTCCCTTCCAAGTTATAGGCTGAGCTATGCGTGTGTGTATGTGTGTGGGTTTTGTGTGTTTACGTCGGGAAAATGTTGAACGGCAGGGCTAATTATCAGCACTATTAAAGGTAAGTACCTCCAGCTGCATCCCGAACAGGTCTTAATGAAGGACAGCAGAGAGACTGGACTCTTTCATCTGTCGCCTGCTTGTTGGTCAATATCCACACCTCCCAGTGCTGCTCTGGTTGGCCTCAGTGTGGGAGTGGGTGTAAGAGCTCGCACTGGGACTGGAAGTGTATTGTATTGATTAAACAGAAAATACTTCAGAAGTAGAGCCATTAAAACTTTCTTTACGCACCTATGCAGCTATGTGAACTAAGGAACCTACCTCAGGGGCCATCCAGGATTTTTAAAGTTGTTGTTAAAAAAACAGAACAAAAAGACAACAAAGCTACAGAACTGGGGAAAAATCTACAACACAAAATTATGAAAAACAAAGCTTTGATTAATTCTTTCTAAAAAAAAATAAAACAATGAAGAAAATCTAATAATGTTGAAAAGTTCGTCAGTTAAAGGATGGGCACATTTGGGAGACAGCTGATAAATAGCTCACGGGGGTGAGTGCCCATCTCACCCTTTGTTATTAATAATCAGCATCATAAACTTTCAGTCCAGCTGGAAATCAGTCCTCCTTTTAACGGGCCATCTTTATTCACTTTATTACTCCCAAAGAAAGTTATTTTAATGTGATTATAGCTGTAATTTTTGCCTTTAATCTTGTCAAGAACAATTTACAGTAAGCTCTTGACAGAACACAACTGGCCTTAATTTGTCTTATTAAAGTATTCAATCTTATTTTTTTTTTCTGGGCTGACAAAAAAGAGGTCTGGAAAGTTGCACGCTTGTCACACATGTAACGCAAACATCTGCTGCTATACGAGGGAGTTACACTTTGATTAATCCAGTTCATTTAATTTCTGTTTTTTTATGCATCCCTTTCTTTTAAGTGAAATTAAATCAAACAGTCAACCTAACTACAAAAACATTGTAAATTGTGACCAAATGTGGGATCAAGAAAAACCCCAAGTGTTAGGTCATAATGTTAAGATGAATTTTCTGTGTTTTAGCCATTAATACAAATTGGGCGTTTTTGTTTCTTTGTTTTTAGAGGTAAGTTTGACTTTTTTTTAATGTTCCTTCAGCAGTGTTGGCATGCACGAAGCAGATGTTTTACCAACACCATAATTAAAAGGCTTAAACAGTTTTGTTGGCTCTACTCATTTAAAATGTTTACCTTGAAACAATTAAATGCTGAAATAAACCTGTCTCCCCTTAACGAAAACCCTTTTTTTCCCATCTGTTTCTTTGTTACTTTAGCGAATGAATAATTCTATATCTCAGCACTGACCTTTGAGGTTCCATCAAACAGTCAGTACAAATCAAGCCAGACACTGCTGGTGCTGCACACGTCTGCTCGTTTATGCATTTTCTTTTATTCCTGCATGTTTATTTGTGTATCGCTGTGAATAATTTGAGCAAACTAAAGGACAGACTAAACTTTTTAATGCTGTTTCTTTCGATTATGCAAACTACAGAAATGATAAAGGTTTTTTCTTATTTTTTCGTCCTGGACCTGAATCCTTAAGAAATGCCGTAGAGCAAAGATCCTCTTCTGCTTGCTGACCAGAAGGAAGCCACACTCCTGGATAACATTTGAATTTATGTCACCACCTCATTGTTTTGTCTTGGATGCCAGTGTCCAACACGTCAGTCTCCATTTCTCTCCCAGCGCATGTATCAATTTGTACTTTTGGAATCAGCGCAGCATATGCATCACTGTCGACATGCAGCACGCCACAGAATTCTTTTCCTCTCGCTCAAATTACAACCATTGTAAGTGCTCTTAATTTTCCAGAGCTGGTAAATTATGAATGATATAAAATATTTAAATGCAGCATAGTAAAACAGTTGGGAAAGTTTCGTAATCAGGCAAAATGTGAAACGGTTCACTTGTAAGTAAATGAGTCCAGAACTGTGTGGCAGTGCAACTGTTTGACCTCTACGTTCGTTTTTTTTCCAAACATATGTTGGCTATTTCAGCAGCTCTGGACTGCATGTGAAACTGAGACAGGGGGGGAAAGGTCTGCCGTGCATGTGAGCATGATCTAAGTGGCTGTGAATACGGGGAATGAACCGGCGGTTAGCGGTTGGGGAGCAAAGTTTGAAAATGGAATGACATGTTTGTGTGATCTGATGCAGATTTTTTTTTTTGGGACTAAAGAAATGGAATAAGCAGCCAAGGCCTTGGGGCACTGAATGTGAACACATGCTCGCGCGCACACACACACACACACCTATATGATTAAGCCACCAATCCCCACCAGCATAAACACTCATAAGGTACAACGGTTCCAGTGTGTCTGATATTAAATGACAAGGTGACTGGGTGTCCTGTGGGCCACCAGAGAGGTAGCAATCTGCCGCGGGACACAGAAGCCTTTTTCTCCTCTGTGCTGAGATGAACTTACTCAAGCAGAGAAGCAGTTATTTCCCTTCACCGCTGCTGCTCCCGATCCCTCCCGGTTTGCCTTCAAGTCAGCACCAGTAGTTCTTCCTGTTTGTGTGTGTATGTGTGTGCACCAATATGCAGGAACTAAGCTAATTTGCACTGCAGTGCACCCACTGAGAGCTATGAGTGTTCGGCAGGATATTGATGTGCTGCACATTAGGCAACAGATAAGAACTCTGTGTGCCGTAAATACTCGATTGTGGCTTTATTGTGTCTGTCAGTGGTTTGTCCAGCGCACTTCAGCCCACTGCTGTTCCTGTCCCCTGCAGCTTCCACCAGCCAAGTATCTCACACTTCGTGCGCACACATGCAGATAGAGAAAGACTGAAATGGAGAAAATGAGGGGAGAGAGCGATATGAAGGACGTGCACATCACACACACACAGGCGCCCACACACTTTCATTTGTAGCCTTGGGCTTTTTTTTTTTCGCCGTCACAGATGATCAAGCCCAGTTTTGGCTTCAACCCAGCTCTGACCAGCCCCTGGTCCTGCAGCTAAACTGTTAAAAGACATTAAGTCAGTGCAGAGACGCGTCACTGCTTCCTCTCCCTGCTTACCAAAGGACATTATAGTGTGGGTATGCGTGCACACGTGGCTGCTATGACAAAAACAGAGTGACCGTGGGCTCCCAGTGCATGTGGATCCCTCTCCTTGGTAAGGTCAGATAGAGAAAGGGGCAGAGTATTTGGTGCAGTCCTCCAGTCTCTCCGGGCACACCACATGCCTGTCACAGCTCAGTGAGCAGACTGTGAAAAGCTTATGTAAATGACGAGCCGCTCAGATGTGAAATCAGCCCTGTATTAAATTGTTTTGTTCCACTTGTCAGAGCTGATTAGTCCAAAAGCTCTCTAAAAGCTGCACAGGTATTGTGTTGATTGTATTCACATAGGAGCATGTGCAACAAAGAATTCAGAGATCACCTCAGGATGGAGCATCTGTGTAGGACGCAGGGTGCAATTGCTTTTTGAAGTGTGATCATTAGTCAGTTATCCCTTGACAGATCCATCTTGCTGTGTTTGTAGATACTGGATGGCCCTTCACAGATTTCTCCCTTATGTACCTCGAAACACTCCACACGTCTCTTTGAAGGCTGTTCTCATTACATCACATAGGCCAGATCACGACTCCATTAGTCTAACCTTAGTCCGCTTCATAGACCGGGGCCCACGTTCCTGTCTGTCATGCACATATTTCTGGGCTGTGGCGCATGTCGCAGGATGTCTTCTTGGGAGCGCTCATGGAAATTGGAGTGCAGGGGAAAGGGGGTATGGAGTGAGTAAGAGAGAGAGGAGGGACGTTCAGGAGAGCTGTGTGGGCAGCGGGAACGAGCGGGAGAGGTGGAATGAGAGAGGGAGGTAGGAGATCGCAGATTGCAGCACAACGGCTGAAGGGGCACCAAGCATAAAGCAGGCCTTTGAAAAGGGCAGACAAAGAGAAAAGGTCTCGGCCAAATACCTGAAAGAATGCTGAGAGGAAAGAGGAGCGCGGCCACTGGGAGATAAGGCAGTTAGCTGCACACTGAGGCTGCTCCTGTGTCATTGGATCAGGTTACTTCTGGCTGCCTGCTTGTGCGTCTGTGTGTCCATGTGTGTGTTTGCACGCACTCATCTGTGCGCTTGGCCATTTGAGCGCTGAAGTCGATGCCAGCGTTGCCGACATTCCGGCGTGGTCTGTCTGTCTGGGTTCATGGTCCAATGAGGTCGCTGACAAAGATGATGAGGGCAATGTCTGTGGTGTGTGTGTGTCTATGTGTGCGTGTGTGTGTGTGTGTGTGTGTGTGGTGCCTCCAGGACAAGTTAGGACGACAGGACCAGGTTGCAGATCTGGACAACCATAACAAGCCATACGCAGAGGTGGAAGAAGGATAACATAGTGCCAGTATTTCCCAAAAAGGCTTCAAAGCGTCTTAGGAGGGAGCCTTCGTTGAAAGTGATTTTGAGTCTTTTGCTTTATCAGTGTGTGGGAAATCAGCCTCTAGCTGTTTTGTAAGCTTAGCTACCTTTGAATAGACCAAAAGGGCCTTAGGATAAAAGGATATGCTGAGCTACCATAGCAGCACCCTGAATGGAGCTGCTGAACAGCAACTTCTCCAAATGTTGGCGCGGAAACAATATCGGTCGGGTTTAAGGAGTGGATAATAAGAGTATCGAAACAAATCTAAGAAGTTATTAGTGATGATTGAGGTCTGATAGCAATTAGTTGCGCTCCGGCACTCCGACTGACTCCTCTCTAATGATGCCATTGACCTTGTCACCTCACAGAGGTCAAAGTGTCCATGTTAAACCATGCGTAATGGTTCCGTGTTTAGACTACAAGGGCCTGTCCAGCTAAATGGTGATGGATCACTTCTTTTTTTTCCTCCCTCTCCTGGTGGTGTGTGTTGCATCAGATGATACGGGTCTCAACATGATACGCAGTTGATTAAATCAATACTCCAAGGAAATGTGTGGTGGGCTCCATTTCAATCCAATAACGCAGCGGCTTGGGGTGGGCATGTGTCGTGGATGCACTTGTATTAGCATGCTTGCGCGTACCCTTGAGAAGCGTTTGGACAATACACCAAATAAAGGTTGAGGACCCAATATGCTTCTGAAATGAAGTCATTAACAGTAAATGCACACCTCTAAATATGTCTCATGATTGTCTTTGTCACCTGAATGCAGCAATTCTGTCTCTGACTGGTTAGATAAATGGTCGTATTCTGCCTGATTTGTAAATCATACAGCAGAGATGGAAAATGACAGACAGCCCAGCTGGCTCGTGCAAAACTTACGAGAATTCTTTTCCCGTTCACATTCCTGGTTATTAAATTCATTAGTCAAGAAGAGGCCAGCTGCTGCTGTGTGTGGCTGTTGGGGGGAGAGAAAGGGTGTCGCGCCTGCGTGTACAACAGCAGATATGAAGGAATTTACACCCATATGGTCGCTGCATCCTGCTGTGTATTGTCAAGGATTGTTAGCGAGGCAGGTGCTGCCCCGAGGCCGTGCGCATTAACAAATGCATGCGCGCATGCAAAAATCACAAACACAGCAAAGGCCTGAAAAAGTTCCGGACAAAGGAAATCCTTTTTGCTGTTTTACTGCCTGCCTGTTTTCTCCCCTTCAACCCCTCTCCCTTTCTTTTTGTCTCAGGCCAGCAGTGACCCGTAGCAACCCTTAGTCTAATGACCACCGGAGTTTGACACTCATTAAAGGTGGTCAATTAACCGGAGGGCCTGGAGTCACTTTCATTAGAAGACTTGTAAAGGTCTATTTTAGCCTTGCTTTAAACAAATGGTAGCCGGACAGGCGGACCGCGAGCGGTTGATGATGTAAAGGAAGAGAGGAGACTTAAAACCTGCAAGAAAACAGACCAAAAAGAACCTCTAGGGAGTCGTTTGGTGCGTTTGTTATTTGTTTTTCTGAATTGGATTCTGTTGGCCTTTTATGGAAACAAACGCAAACGGTGAAAAACAGCGAGAATGCTGAACAGAGCGCAGAAAATGAGCTCTCATGAGGGGTGAGATAAAAAAACAGAGCCATCTGCTATGAGGGTTGGCTCTCCAAAGACGACCTGGTCTCATTTCAATCCTTTGTATCGCTTCTTTACAGTAAATCAAGACAGACTCTTTTCCAGTGGTTTCGGCTTTAGCCTGGGCGCACATGCCTGTGTGCAAATATTCCCTTTTGCGCCGATGAGACTGTTTTACCATGCATGCGCGCGTGCGTTGTGCAAGAACACATCTTAGCTTGCGAGTATCTGGTTTTGGGCTGAAAGCTTCTCCTGGTCTCAGGCCTCTGGAGTCATCAGCCTGTGAAGGTCAAGTCTGATTCAGAGCAGAGACAAGGCAGATTGGCATGGAAATGGAATCTGCTGTCTTTGTGCCAAACGTTCAAACTGACTGACTGCCCTCATCCTCTCATCACACCGTCCACTCCTCCTTCTCCACCTCTTGTGGCTGCCTCGGCATACCAAAATGAGAGCAATGCATTGGACAGTGCTGCTTCATAATCGCCATGTCAAACTATGCTTGCGTGAATGCTGAAATGCAAAGCCAGCTGTTAGCTTCTGCAAGGAGCCATGCGCTAGAAGCAGGGCTGTCTGTTCGCATTGTGTCTCTTTTTGCCTGTTTGCATATGGCAAATTAAGCCCTAAGCCATTTTAAGTTGTTATATTTATAATGAAACAAGAAATGCTCTCAATGAGCTAATGGGCTTATAAGCAGCCGGGGTTTAGAGATATTGTCCTGTTTATTTTATCATGAGAAGTCAAGTTAGATGAGTTTTATTGGGCCCAGCATGTGCCTGTGCCCATGTGTGTGTATGTGTGTGTGTGTGTGTGTGTGTGTGTGTGTGTGTGTGTGTGAGTTTGTGTCCTGCCGTTGTAATGAGCATGCGCTTTTGATATGAATGAGGTCAGTGAGGCGTGAGATGAGTATGTGCTTGCTGGTAGAATTAAATAAATGAAAAAACAAATGCCAACTGGAGTTTATCCCCAAAATGCAGTGCATACTGGTTTGCAAGAGAGAATAAAAGCATCTTACTGAAATCTCCCTGATCTCATGTGGCACCCTTAAAACTAGGGCAGCACTTAGGTCACATGTTTAGGTCAGTCACCCTTCACTGAGGGATTCGCTAATGCACCCTGTCAACTGCTGCAAAGCCGCAGCGTCACAGGGAACACAAAAGCATGTCTGCACTTGTTCATGATGTTTCCTGACTGCTCCTCTCAGTTTTAGTATCATGCTGAGTCCTTCTTAATTTTTCCAATAAGCTGAATAACCATCAGACATCAAAGGTTTATTTTGCTCTCATTCTGTGGGACTTTGAGAGATCCTTGCCTCCTGCGTTGTCACCGCTGATCAGACCTGCGTTTTAAAGCTCTACCCTTTCCAGTCAGCATCCGATGTCCCTGCCCGGAGATGCTGCTTCGTATTTAGGTCAGTTGATTTGCAGATGGGTGGTCAGCAACGATCATATTAGTTTGGGCTTCCACGAATTTACACAATAGGCCAGTCATCACGCTGCGGCCACCCCCGGAGAGGCTGGAAGTGCGGTTCTTTAAAATGCTAACAGACATCGTTCATTTAAGATACCAAATAGAATTTAGGCCTGGTCTATTTGATGACTGACTGCTGCAGAAATCCAGAGTTCTGAAGAATTTAAGAACTGTAGCTTTGCAGATAAGTCTGATCATATGACCGCTGCTGCAGGTTACTGCCTTTTTTCAGTCTGGCTGCACTGGCCACACATGCATGTCACTCAGTATTAGTTTTAGAGAGCACATGTTTTGATTCTATTCAAGAACTCCCACAATGTTCTGCTTTTTGTTTCTTTGTCTATTTTTTTCTATTAAATGTTGTCTTGGCTTGAGGATTTTTTTTTTTTTTTTAACTTTCAGACACTCTGAAGCAATATCTTCATGTTTTCATCTTGTTATTTTAAAAAGATCCTGTTTAATCTTCACATTGTGTTGTATTACAACGGACCAGAGCTCCGCCGTGCTCTGACGTTCTGCTGCGAATATATCAAATATTAGACGTTACATATTGTGATAGGGGGGAGCTCCTCTGCTGAAATCGCAGCGCAGCTTCCCACAGTCACACAGTCGGGCTTTTGTTGATGCTTTTCTGAGTTCACATCTGGGTTTCACATATTTTGTGAGAAACATTGTCTCATTGTCCGGCTGTTCTCTGTTATGCTCTCAGAACACACATATCCTCGGGCATTTGTAATGATGGAATATCAGACTGAGGTCTTTTTGTCAGACTGTTGGCGAGCGAGTAAAGCTGGTGTTCTAGGCTGGTATTTTCCAGGTGAATGAAAGACTTAAAATTACGTGATTATGACACTTTGCAACAGAGCGAGGTAGAATTTATAATTTGGCTGCACGCTGAACATTTATCAACCTTAAGTGTTTACACTTGGATTGCGCTTTGGAATTTCAGGTGAGTTTCTAGTTTCTAATCCTTCTCCAGCCTTGATTAACGGATAACCTGCCTGAATATCAGGTGTTTGAAAAATAAACACTGCTCAACAAAGAGACAGACTGTTTTGCTAAACTTCACATTTTAAAGTCTACGTTTGCTACGTAGGTGGTCTACGGGGTGGTTCTTTTGTAGTGTCAAACATCAAGAACAGTTTGAGTGAAGGGAGGGCATGAAAGAGACAGAAGGAGCCAAAGCTTCCAGGCATAATACTGTAATTGGAAAATTGTGCAAATGCATTTTGGAGGCATGTTATATAAATGGCCAACAGAGATAATGCTTTAGATTTGAGGCATGGCCTAATTGGTGGAAGGAGATGGAGGACGAGACGGGTGGCGATGCTGTGGGGCGAATGAAATGTGGGTTTTAAATTGGGTGAAGCAAATTTGGATGGAAATGGGATGTTTTCAAAGGCAGAAAAGGGAGGGAGGCAGAGAGTGTGAGCTGTTTCTCTTTAAAAGGAGAAGGGGAGGAGGGAAAAAAGGAATAATTCTCACTTTCTTCCTCCGTCTGAACACCTGTGACCCAGCAGTCAGCCACCCCAGCTATTTCTTGCGTATGTGTGTGTATGTGTGTGTATGTGTGGTAGGTTCTCACACGCTCTACGTATGATTGATGAGCTTTGGTTAGCGCTGGATCTCTGCTTTGGTCCAGGCCTGATCCGACATGTTCTGGTCATAACAGAGCCATCAATATGTGGCAGGCGGATGTGTGCAGACGGGCAATAAAACACGGGCGTGCAGCCTGCCACAAGCCTACAGGAAGGTGCTTTGAAGAAAGTTCTATTTTGCTGCAGGACTAAAAAAAGAACACTGGTTGAACCGGTAATTTGAATCCCATCAATTAGTGCTTTCATGGCGATCCATATGTTACCGTTTGAATAATGAACTTCCTGGATTTTTGTCTTTAGAAATTCAATTTCTTTGAGTTGTCTCCAGTTTCCTTAATGACCGACCAAAAGAATCAGCTTGATATTTGATGAGAGACGTTTGATAAAAGGCATTAGTGGCCCTGCATTATTTACCAATGGTGGGTAAGACATTAACTTCTTAATTATTTAAATGTGCATTACATGAGCGCAAACATGTCTCACAGCATGTTGTATTGATTCTGGCGTGAGTTACGAGGGCTCCTGCACAATCCATATGTAAAAAAGAACAGGACCGGAGATGAGAGAGAGAGAGAGAGAGAGAGAAAAAAGAAGGCACCAAACTGCTTGAAAGCTATATTGACGAACAGATGCACTGTCACAGCAGCAAACTTGCAGAGTGTTGAACTCGCCTGCTTCAGGGGGATCAAGGATAGCGTCTGCACACGCAGCAGATTTCAGAGTGAGTGAAATAACATGAGGCGAGACTAAGATGTGGTGCCAACTGCTGAAGGAATCATACCACTGCTATTGAATTCTTTCCCTCGTCTGGTTAGCTATCACTTTACATCTCCTGCTGACGACCTCATTTTCCGTCCACGGCTCCTTTACTAACTCCGCCGGCCTTGTGACCTCAACAGAAATGAAAACGACACGCCTTGCAGGCAGCGTTGTTGTTGCAAACAAAGTGATAAGCGTGCTATGCTAATGTAAACTACGGCAGGACCGTCTCTGGTTAAAGGCCATCAACACAAGCAAGGATTAATTACTCAGCTTACAAAAGAAATGTTTATTTATGCTTCTCAACCTCAGAAGACACTGTGCTCATCTACAACACACCAGTTTGAAACTAATTAGTCTAGAGGGTGCACACTGTGAGTCTTATTGTCCCTTTTTATCAACATAACAATAGAATTCACTGACATTTTTTTTTTTAAATACACTGCATAAAAGAAAGCTGTTTTGCCTGCGTTTTACACGAAAGGTAAAGAGAGGTAGAAAGAAGGCGTCTCTGAAAGGTATTTTTGCAATTAGTATTTGCAGTAGTGGGTTTAAATGAGTGAAAATTAAATTGTTCCCAAGCGGCTCTAAACTGCCAGCAGCTGCTGCTTTCCCAGGTGACTTGTTCCATCTATAAAGATATGTGAGCCACAATGTTACTGTACACGGAAAAAAAAGGAAATAAGTAAAATAAAAATGTTCCGAAGCAAACAGCCTGACATGAAGTGAAAAAAAAAAACAAAAAAACAGTTGTTTTCACAACAGGTTTTAAATTGCCGTGTAAAAATATGCAAATTGGAGGAAAACCTGCAGGTCGAGTTATCTGATGTTCCAATACTGAAAATATCTGAGTAGAAGAACCATGAAGGTCCAGGCCTGTGCCCATGGAGGGGTTTTTGGTGACGATACACATATACACACCAGTTAGGCTCCTTTACATACTAAACAGACCATCACTGATTAAAAAGTAAAGTGAAAAAAACCTCACACACACTCGCTGATGTCAGTTGCAGAACTGAGGAGTGAATACAGATCCTTCAGGTTTGTGTCACAGCAGCATGAAAACATCCAGCCCGACTTCTCTGGAGCTTTAAATAACCCGGACACAGGAATGCTGCATTGTGTGCCTTGTCTGTTTGTGTCTCGTCTTGTGCAGACAAAAACCCACACCTGCTCCGTTCCGTTGGGATCTGTGGGTGTTCTCCCATGTTCTGTTTGCATCACACGAAGACAAAACTTCCTTTATTTTCAACAACACAGATGGAGAATACGAGGGTGGGCCAGCTAACTGATGCTGTGATGATAAAATGACAGATCAAGCTTCTAGTCTGCATATTTACTCCCCAGTGACTAATATAATTTTCCCGTTTCCCGTTTTGTTTTTTACTTTTTTATTTTTTTACTGGGTCTCTGCGGTTGCCACGTCACTGAGTGCAACACAAACACATTTGTCGGTTATTTGATTGTGGGCCTGATACACAGCCGACCAGACAAACACTTGGAGAAAATGGTGAAAAGTTTATACAAACATGTAAAGGATATGGGGGAAATGCGTCAAATATCCGTCTAACATAGCTTGGTATGTTTTTCTCATTTTAGTGCTCGTTAAAACTCCAAAAAAAAAAAGAGACCTGCTTTTGTCAACCACTCTAACCTTTGCTGCAACACACTGCAACTTTATGCAGCACAAAAACAGCACACTGTGCACCAAAAATGCAGGCAGAGGAATGCTGGAGAACAAGTGAAGGTCTGAAGCTTCACACAAGCAGTCAGAATATTAATATTTAACAACAGTAAGAATAAGGTGGTACATTTACATACATATCAAAGTAAGGACATATTAGCATGGAAGTAGGAGATATTGTTGAAAAG
>CAAE01014998.1:1936658-1952385 GCA_000180735.1 Tetraodon nigroviridis
GAGTCAAAATGTGCACCAGAGTTGTGATTATTGGATACCTCTTCCATGTCACTCAGAATCCGCTGGGTTCACCAAACTGGGGTTTGAAAGTACTGCAACTGCCAGGGTGTGCATATATTTTTATCATTCAATATTTATATGTTTACATATTTAGCAAAGGGTTTTCCACAGCCTGTATAACGGGTGGGAAGGATCCAAAGAAAATATTAGCAACCCAGCAGGTCGCTGATTTGTTACCGAATAAAATCCAACACTTGCTTTCTGTGCACGTCTAAATAATTTCCATGTGGGCCCTGAGAGACCTGTGAGTAATCGGAGGAGCGATTTTATTTACTGTAAGGCAGTCCCGTCATGCGCAGATGTTCTGTTCCCAAATCAACTGTGATCACATCACTGTTTGTTGTTTGCGCGACATGACTAAAGGCTGCATTGATGTAATCTAATTGAATTATCCTAATCAAAATAGCCCCTTAATGAAATCTGGAGTCGTAACTCTTCATGACAAAGATTCCTGCTTTGATAAGTCTGAGCAACCAGTGTGACATGTCAAAGCCACGTTTGTCTGGCAAAGGCCAAGTGAGATATGGAAAGAGAAAGGAGAGGGCATGGCTGAACATCTGATTTTATTTTATCCTTTTGTCTTAGAGGTTCAGAAAAGGAGGGAGGATGAGGATCTGTGTGTGTGTGTGTGTGTGTGTGTGTGTTGGGGGTGGGGGGTGTTGTATTGGATGAGAGAGAATAACTCTGGCTCCTCCAGCAACTGAAACCTGAGAAGAAGCAAATCTGTTTTCCATGTACGCACGCAGCTGCTGCCAAAAGGCAGAACTCACCACCTCCTCCTCCCCCCCCTCTCCCGCCACCACTTTACTGTCATTGACCCCCCCAGCTCTGGAGACTGCCATCCTGAATCCCAACTGTCTCCTGTACTGAACCACTGAACCACTTTGTTTTTATGACTTTATCAACTAAATGACATCAGAGATTCCAAACTTCTCGTACTCGAGGGATTTCATGCATCCTCCCGCTGAGAAAAGCTGTCAGAAATTTAATTTGTGGAATATCTGCCAATCAAACGCCCATCGCTGCACCCTGCACTCCACCCGTCTTGACATAATCGGCTGATCTAACAATGGGAGACAGGCGAAAGCCCGGAAACGGGGCAAAATGTGACATTGAAAAATCTTTTTATAGATGCAACGGATGTCAAATAAGCAATTATTGAAATGAGGGCAGCTCATCACGTGGAGACAGGCAGAACGGTCCGTATGTGGGGAGTGGAAGTTTCAGTGGAGTATGGTGGGAAAAAAACAAAGTTTGGAAGTGGTGCCTTCTGCGCAAGGAGGAAAACAGGAAATACGGAGTGCCCTGAGCAAAGGGAGGCTTGAGTTACTTATTCAGTCGTCTCTGTCTTTAATCTTCATTCACTTGATTTGTAACAGAGAAATTTGTCTTGAGGTTGGAGGACATTCAGTGTCTGGACAGAGCGCTCAGTCAAGGGCTATCTTGTTGTTTAATATTTTCAGTTTTTGTAATACTTTTATGCATATGACAATGTTTTTCATATTTTTTATCACCCCCCCCACCCCCTTTTTCATCTAAAGGAATGCCCATGGTATGAAAAATGCATTACTGAGGGCAACTTAGCTATGAATTTTATTTTCTCTTTATTGGCTAATGTAGACTAATTACCAGAGGAACCCTGAAGGCTGTGAATATTAATTTTCTCACTATTGGAAAACCTTTTTTTTACTAAAATATTTGCAGTTTATATCCTCATGGAGGGGTCTGTGATGAGTTTATTGCTGTACATTGTGCAGATAAAAATAATTTCCTAATTGCTTACCGGGGTTTCCTGGAATCTCTGGTCCGACCCGACCTTGGCCAGGAGGACTGGGACTGGATTCCGGTATGGCGTTATCCTCTGGAGCCTCTGGTGCCACTGGGTTCACAGCATTGGGAACTGTAAAAAAAAAAAAAAGAAAGAGAGAAAGAAAAAAACAAGCTTACAAAAAGAAATCAGACTCGGCAGATTGCTGGAACTGAATAGGCAAGAATTATTATTATTATTCTAATTTTTCATTCTTCTCGTTCTGCTTTGAGGCGTCTTTTATGCAGAGTGGTTCTCTGCATGTGATGAAAGCACAAAACGAGGAAGGACAAGTCAGGGAACGTCTGTGAAACACGCGAGTATCTCTGTCCTGTCATAAAAAATGGCTTCGCATCTACATTAGCAGCCCCTTCAGCAAACACTCAGACAGGCATTTTCAACACTGACACTTTTATGACACATGCACGCACACACACACTGCACACACACACACCCACCAACACCACACACACACACACAGGACATTCGTACAATACACTTAAGCATGGCAGAATGAGGCTAAAAGCAGTTTATATATTAAGTTTTTATTGTTTTACATTATTCATCGTGTTAAAAGGCCATAATATGCCTTATTTATTGCCCCGGCTTTAAACTCTGCCTAAAAACAGGCAGACTTCTGAAGAGGAGAGGATCGGAGGACAGCAAGAGGAGCTAAGGGAAAAAGTGGGAGGGCGGGGGGCGTAAAGAAACTCTGGAGGGAATGCAAGGGAAGCAGACAGTTTATCTGAGTGTCTGTTGTGATTTCAGTGACGCACGCTTTGAAGCCTTTGTGTGGTAAACACTGGTGGGTCCACAGCGTGGCTTTTATGAGGACACGGCAGACAGGAGCCAGTTATTAACCAGTGCCCAAGTCGGCCTGGTGGAATCCCCAGCACACTATCAGACACATCTCCTCTCCCAGGCCTTATCTGCATCTGCCCAAAGGCCTGCCCAAGGGCGGCTGTGTGTGTGTGTGTGTGTGTGTGAGCGAGAAACTGAATATGAGAAGGCAATTTGCATTTTGTGTCCCTTGTGGCGCGAGTGTGTGGCCTGCCTCCATGTGAGAGCAGAACTGGTGGAGCTGTATCGTTTTTATTCCCACCTCTGTCTGACAGACTCTGGCAGGGAAATGGTGGAGTGATGGATGTCTGAACACAAGTATAAACCGCTGCACTGAGGGCAAGTTTTTCTTTAGCTCAGCTTTTTCTGCTCTGATCAGTCTGACAGTTATGTTCCTTCATTAACCGATCCTTCTAGTTAAAAAAGATTAGATTCACACCCCCGTGGCTCGTCAGCCTGTTCTGTATTATTCTTTTAGTTATTAAACTTTCCTTTATTGCTAAATGTCAATAAAGCGTTGACATTAATAGATTCATAAACATCAAGTGTACTGGCAGAGTCAATAAAATCTAATTGGAAAACAAAAATTTGACTGAAAAGCTGTAAAATCATTGATTTATAAAAAAAAATCAAACACATTTATTTGCAGACACAACACATGATTAGCATATAGATCCTGTCTAGGCGTCTCCATGGCCAGCTCGGCCTTACGATGAGCGCGGCAACAGCGAATATAAGCGTGAGCCATTGTGCGACATCAATAATAGATGAAAGAGGACAGGAGTGAGAAGTGGAAACATCCATGTGCATGGCAGGGGATAAGAGAGGACACGGTGATCTGATTCACTCGCCGCATACAGCCCCAACGCTGTGTGTCACTGAGCATGTGCAGTGAGCGTTCTAATGTTCTGACCCACTTTTCGGCGCGTACTGCTGACATTTCCCTTAGCTGTGCAGACAGCAACTAACTCAGAACTGCCAACCCGCCAGAAGGAGGGAGGAGGCGGGCAAGGGAGGGGGGTGATGGGGGGGGAGAGCACGAGTGGCCACAATCGAGCGACAGAGGAGACAGACCAAGATGTGAGGTGCGTGCGAGGTTGTGAGTCAACATTTTTTTAATGAGAGCGATGGCGTGATGTGGTGGAAGAAAGACTGAGTAGAGCGCCGATGGATGTGTAAAATATGACCTGTACTTCCCCTGTAATCAATTTTGCTTCACATTTTATACAGACAAAGGATGGAAAAGGTGGCATTTAGGCTACAGTCGGCTATCGATGTGAAAGGGCGGATGATTTCCTCTGAACAGATGACTCAATGGTGTTCCACAGCAGTGCGGCAGGAAAAGATATGAAAGAATAAATCACCAAGTTGCAATCTAAAGAGCAAAGTGCAAAAGAATTGGACATATGGAAAGATCTTTGGAAGTTGGCCACAGGAAGCATTGGCGTTCAGCTGCACAGGAAATGTGGCTTAAACACAACAGCCCAGCCAAACCCTCTTCGTGTGTGTGAAAAAAGAAAATAAATATCAATCTAGATTGATTTCGCGGCTGGCCTTTTCTTTTGACCATGTTCATTAATTATTCATCATTTTGTGGTTTTCCCAGTTAATTTGCTTATCTTTCATCTTATAACATGTTTTGAAATAATAAAAAAAGGTAAGGTTTAGTCAACAGCTTAAATATATTTAGCTCATAGGTAAACAGAGGGGAAAAAAGTAGTAAACAGCCACATTTGAGAAGCTAGAACCGACCAACTAATGATTCATTTAGTTGGGTCATTTGTTTTCAGAACACCAGATGCCGATAATTTTTAATATCATGCTGTTTTAGAACCGAGTATGGAAAATTTTAATTATTCCAGCTTGTGAAATAATTGAAAAAAAAAAAAAAGCATTTAGTCATCTTTTTTGTGCCAGCAGTCCTGCTGTAATACGGGACAATAGTCACTGTAAACTCATAATCTCTCAAGAGTTGAGTGAAATGTAATCAAAACTTATTTTGTGTCAGAATTTTATCTGATATTTTTACTCCCTCATCTATTCAGTCAATCTTTCAGTTATTTAAATGTAGCAAAATTATCCCATTAATGGAAACAGCTTTTTAAAAACACATCATACACTTGGGACATGCAGTTAGATCTCATCAGACAACTTAGCAGCTGAAAGAAGCAGTGGAAAAATACTCTTTCCATTTTATCAGTGAATTCAAGGAATAAAAAAAGAATCCAGATTAAAGCTTTGAAGGAGCTCTAATTGCACACTGGTTCAGGCAGGTTGGACAGAAGCGTATTAAGAACTCTCCTTACAGAAATAGATGTTAAAACAGCGGCAGCGTGGCCAGCAGCATCTTTTCTAACAAGGTTTTTAGGGCATGTTGATTCTGAGTGACAGCTCATTTCAGGAAACCAGCGCTGGGCTCCGGATACTCAAAAGTCAACTCAACTCCTGTTTCTACATCATTAATGGGAATTTAGCATTTTTGTTTAAATTTTTTCTCTGGTTACCAGTTGTATGTCAGATGTTTTGTTAGCTGCGGACGTGTTGTGATTTGACGATTGAACTTGGAGCGATAACGCAGCATCTGCCTGGGTCAGAAACGACTACGGGGATGTTTCAGCCTATCTGTGATTTGCTGTGACTTGGACCTTGCAAGCGTCAGCATTTCATTGGCTGTTACTGTCAAACACGTCTGAAAACACCGTTGCCATGGCGCTTGCTTCAAATATCACGCTGAGCCCGGCTGTTTGGTCTTTTACACCTTAGAATTCTGCTTTTCAACTGGACCCAGATCAAGTGGTAGCCAGATGTTCCTCTTGGACGGTTGTGAAGTGTGTGTTGGGTCAACACTGCGGTGGGTGTTTACAGAGTAACACATCTGTGTACTGTAGCCTGTCAAATTTAGGACAGCAATGGTCACATTGTGACGGAAACAGTCTGAAACCAAATGTTCCCTTTGAGGAAGCCTAAACAAAGCGCATTGGTTTACTTCCAGAGTATTAAAATGACCACACACACACAATCTCAAACATACTTTGGGATACATTGTTGGGATGAAGAGAACCATCTGAGAAGGGTCAGGCCAGCAGCCTTTACCCTTTAGCCTGTCATAGTCACTTTTATCAAGAGTTATTTTTTGAACCACTTGGACGGATTGTACATGTAAACAACTGCTACATATAAATCCTATATCAAGTGTTTCCCACTCATCTTTAACAAAAGACAAATCAGGTTTTTGCATCCTATTAAAAGAACAACTCAAGGAAATTCAATACCACAGTTCATAAAGTCGCCCTTCCTATTGATTTGCAGCACTGCTCATGGTGTTGTGTGATATATGTGAAAAATCTATGGCAGCAGATAAACCTCTGAAAGTACATATAGCTGTACCACCACCAAAAATATACTTATTTAAATCCAGGTGTGCATCTGTGACATGATTAAAATAAATAAATAACAATAGTTCTAAAATAACACAAGGACTAAGATTCAAACTTTAAAAAACAAAATAAAATAAAAATTAATAAATTATTTATAAATTAAATGTAATTCATTTACAAATGAAGGAATTATTTAAAAAAATCCTGCCTTAAATATGTGAAAAGAAAATTAAATACTTTAAATGTAGATACATCAAAAAAGTTCAAGTATTCTCTCTTCAGTTTATGTAAATAGTATTTTATCAATTCTTTTTAAAACTTTGAAAAAAAAACTAACATATAATATTCTTGTGCAATTATTTGGTAGCAGGGTTGACTACCATACTGATACTAATCATTTTAAGAACACTTTTTCATTCACAGTTGGGTGTGTTTTGCTTGGAGTCAAACACAAAATTTAGGTGAAAAGACTAAGAGAAAGACTGTCTGCATCAGTGCTGCGTTGTGTTCTAAGTGTGAGCAGAGTGCACGTTTACCTTGCCCGACTTTCATGATGACTTTCATGGCTCGGCTCTTGCACACGCCTCCCTCGCGGTTCTCCAGGCCCTCGACTGTCCCATTGGAGGTGGCTGGAGTACAGTGGAGGGTTGAAAAGAAAGAGGATGGGGCACAAGAGATGAAGAGGGACAAGGGGATGAAGGGTTAGGAGAAGGACCAAGGGAGAAAGAGGAGGAGAGAAGGTGACAAGGCGACTCACGAGTTAATGAGCGCATCGGTAACACGTAGAACCAATCAATATTTGCAACAGGCACTGATTAGCTGGTCCACTGATTATCTGTTCTCACCCGCAATCAACTTCTTGATCCTCTCGTGCTCGTTAACACAATAAAGTGAAGCCCAGCGAGTGAAAGGGCATTCGGGTGGAGTGAGAGAGACCGAGTGCTGCGGTGAAGAGAAGGAACACAGGCAGACCTGTGTAAGTGTGTGTTCTGCTCTGCATAGTTCGGCAGAGAGACGTGCCAGCGAGAGTTCCAGCCGCCTGCCAAGTCCTCCAGCAGCTTACTCCCTCTGAGCCACATGTGTCATTACTTGCTAGTAGTGCTGAGAGCTAAATGCCTCCCTTAATGCCTGTGCTCGCATGTGTGTACATTTATATATTGCAGCCGGGAAATGTGTGTGTGTGTCAGTGTCGGCCTCTCACTCCATTTGTTTTAAAGTGAATGTTCTGCTCCGACTTGACTGACGAGCTCTGGGTCGAAGGTTGTTTATTCAATGTCACATTCACTTCGCACGCTGGGACACAATTGGCTGTCTATTTTAGGCATTTATGATAATGACCTAGGGAGACAGAGTGTGACTCTGACCTTAACACTGAGTGGCAAACACAAGGTGCAGTGTGTGTGTGTGTGCGTGCGTGCGTGCGTGTGCCTGTGGGTGTTTGTGTGGCGCGGGTTCATGCAATGGCAGCACTAATTTTGGAGTTCCCCAAATGATCCGCATCTCCGCTGAGTCTGTTGTTTTAACTAACTCCCTTTTTCTGAAATGCTTTTGTTTCTCTTCCTCCATTATCTGTCTTGCTGCCTCTCTCCTGTTTGGTTTACCTCCCTTCATTTAGTTTCTTTATCAGCGACCCCTCCCATCCCGTCCCCTCCCCTCCCTCTTAACTCAATGACCATCTCCCTGGGTGATTGCTTCAGATGGCACCCTCATTACGATGACAGTCTTGGAGAGAGCGTTTATCTAGTAATGACACAAAGACGGGGGCGGACTACACCACAGACTGGGGTGGGGGGTGGGGGTGGGTAAACAATGCTCTGTAAACTTTTTCAAAACTAGCCCTTGCTGATATAATGCATGTGCCTTTTGTTTTGTTTTTTAAGCGATAAACCAATGTCGTACCACACTGGGTCGAAATCTGGCTCCCCAGCTATGGAAAAGCTCATCTAGTTGATTCATGCCTTGTCATTCCTAAGCATTATTAATGTTGACATTTTGTTACCCAGTGGGGATTCTGCTTTGTACCCTGCTGAAATGGAAGAAAACTAAATAATGAATTGCTATAATATTATGTTACATTATCAGATCATAGCCGAAGCCTAAATTAAGGGAACCACAACATTTTGTTAGCAAGGCCCGGCCATGTGATAATTTGCAAGAATGATTGTGATAACATTGTGTCAGGAGCTACTTGACAGCGTCCCCCCCCCCCACACACACACACACACACACTTACTGTAGACTCAACACAACCGAGCAAACCGTGACACTGGAGTGTATATACGAGGGGCCAACAAAGCGAGGAGCGGCGCAGAAACAAAGGGATTTGGATTTTACGTGGTATAATCATACGAGAGACCACTCGAGCCTGAGTGAGTCTTGATGCAGGACTTATGAACATCTCCTAGAGACGGATAGCTCAAAGACCGTGAGGCGAGCAGGTCCGTTTCAATTCTAAAAACCATTTGTCGACCTTTATATACCCGGCAGTACCACAAGTGGTAACCTCACACGAGTATTTTGTGCTCAATACTTTCTTTCACTTTTTTTCTTAATGTGCTGGGCAAGGTTGCACTGAAATGAACCGTTTGAAGACGGAGCTCAAAGGCTTGAATAATCTGACTAAGAGTAAGTGTTGCGGTATGAATTTCATATCCACTCAGGGAGCGCAAATCGTCTCAGTGTTAACTTACTGCTGTCATCTAAATTAACTTATTCCTTCGGGCCGGATGAACAGGGCTCCCGCACGACTGATGTGGCGAGATGATAAGTTGGCCCTGCGAGGCTCTGTTTAGGTGAGCAACTGCGCGATGTGATCACTTCACATGTTGTTTGCGTTCAGGCCATTTCAAATGTCAAATCATTCTTAGCCCTGACCGTCGGAAAACCCAGAATCCCATTAACTGTGGCAATTTTCACCAAATGTGAATTCGTCTTTTAAGCACTGTTTAAGATGAAAATCTAGCATGGAAACAACTGTTGAGTGCATTAAATAATGAGACAAAACATGGTTGTAACCGCTGTCATTTTAAGCCCTGTGATATCAGCGTGTTTAATGTATCCATTATGTGTTCACTCAAAAAAAATGATTACCAGATGATTTCTGGTACTCAGCTCTGCATGCTCAACATCAAGGACACAGCTTTTTTTTTTAATAAACATCTAAACAGGCTGTCATTCACTCCATCACCTCCACCCCTCCCTCTAACCCTCTCTCACCCATTTTATCCATGTGTATACGGGCGCTAATCCAAATCTGGATTTTCAGATCTAAATGGTTGGCAGCTATTAGATGTTTGTTTCAAGAGGAAACTGGGGAATTGGATCTTCCTGTGTGTCTCGACAGAGATAAAAAACACAGGGGGATGAAGAAATGACATGCCGAAGAACAAAGAAAGTCCCATTCCGCTCCTAATGATTTAGTGGAACAAATCAGTTCAGAGCTTGTGGTCCGGAATACCCAAAGAATTGGTCATTGCATGAAGGAATGTTGCTCCTTTTAATAAAACGGCCGGCTCCAAAGCTGGGGCTTTTTGATTTAAGGCTGTCTTTGTGGGTGTGGATCATTGGCCACAGAGTGACTGGTGGGAGAACAAAAGACCTACAGCTGCTGAAGTCATAAGAGAAACCAGGTGCCAAATGTTGATGTTGGGAAATATCTCAAGAACAAATGTATCAGCCAAGTGAACGCCTTTCAGGAGAAAGAGCTGGCCTCTAACAACAGCTCCTGTTCCAACAATATACACATTTCACTGCTGCTAGCACGTTACCATGCAAATGCACACGATTACAATTACACAAACGCACACAGATTTCACAAGGACACCGAGGGCAGAGCGGATGGGCTGTTCCCCGGAGAGGAGTGAGAGATGTGTGAGAGACGCAGTGGTGACTGGCCAAGACGACAGAAGCCCGGGCTATAGTGTGATACAGTGGTCTATATTTATGCTCAGGTCTGCTAAATGAGGTCGCTCAGGTGGTCTCACTGAATACATTCCCCATCTCCATCATGAATCATCTGCTGCTTATTATTCCTGTCCAGCCCAAGGGGGGCGAGGGGGGATGCTTTTATTCAGAGCAATAGGCTGTGTGTATGTGCGTGCATGCTTGCACTGCAGTGTCTGAGTGCACGCCAACTTTTGTGCACGATATCTGCCCAAAGCACAGAACGAAGGCATGGATACAGCCTATGTGACAGGGTGCAGGTTGTTTAATGAGAAAATGGATGGGAGGTGACATTCATTGGGTACTTTTTTTCCCCAACACCTCTCTTTCTCAACAGACCTCCATTTAGACCGACTGAGCAGGCTGCAGGTAGACACAGAAACCAGCGCTGGTCACGTCTACAGTTTACAAATTTAAGAGAAAAATGTAAATATAGAAATACTAATGCATTTAATCACCATCACTCAGCCTGGAGGTAGAAGCAGACAAAGCTGCAGCATAAACAGGTGGAGTAGCCCCATCTATCAAACAGAGCCATTAAAAGCGAAATAGATATTTCTCCCACCCGCTCTTTTGCTATTTCATTTTATTGTTTACATTAGTGAATGTGAGTCAAAGTGGTGAGAGTGAAAGGAGAGACGCATTTGCACAAAATATTTCACTCCTGAATGAGCACAGAGAGGGTTAGATTAGGTTTATGGGCCTGATTCCAGAGATAACCCTCCCCAGCAGATCTGGCATTCATGCAAGCGCACACACACACACACAAATGCACGAGGGCGCATGCACATATACACTCACACAGAGTGAGGTTGGCAGACTGGAATAATACTAAAGGATCTAGATGTTTGCACTTTGAACCTTCTCTAATCCTCAATATTAGGGCATGGGTAAAGCCTGATTATGGTAGAATGAAATGGATCTAAATAAAAGTCTCAGGCCATCAGCCGTCCATTCCCATGTCCCAGAAATAAATGGAAATCAGTAATCAGCTCCCAGCGCCTTCCTCGCCTATGCCATCTCATCTGCAGGCTTGCCATGAGCTACGAAAATTCATTCAGACTTCCAATATCATTTTAGATGAATTATGCGAACTTGTGAAATAGCCATTAGCTTCTAAGCTAACACTGCACATCTTTCATGCTGCTTTGGGAAACCAGTTAAGGGCGGTTACTTGTAATTTTGAGTAATGGCATTGATGTAACCAATGCATTCTTGGTGCTTTTTGCACAATTCTTGCGATGTTTGTTTTTTTTACGAGTAACAATTTTACAATCTGTTGCCATCTTCCTTAAACTGCTGTGGCACAGGCGTGGTAAGCAGGAAGCAGAATTAGTTTTGAAGCTTATGGTGGTTAGCGGCCCACTGCAGCCAACTGTTGCTCAGCTCATTGCTCCAGTATACAGCCAGAGGGGGAGCTCCTCTCCTGTGTCCCGATTAAAAGGCTCCCTCCCTCTCTCTCCCTCACACACACATGCACATGCACGCACAGCAAAACAAAAAAAAAAGAAAGCCAGGGAAATGGTTGCAAAATTTAGATGGACACGTAAACTCCTTGGTTCACAGAAACACACCCACAGCCAGTGTTATGCTTAGATTCCGACATCCTACTTCCTGCTTTTGTTGAATGTTCCCTCCATTTTGTGAGCACACCTGACCTGGGTGTTTAGGGCCAGTGTGCTTTTCAGCCTAGGCTGGACTGTGCCTGATACTCCCCTGGCCTTAGCAAAACTTTATGTCTTGTTCATTTTGAATTTTGCCCAAGAGTTTTTTGACCTGTGCTTTTAGAAAGAACTGCCTTATTCTCTGCCTTGATTTATGGATTCTGACCATTTGCCTGTCTGTGACTACTAGACTGTTGCCTAAAAACTATAAAAGTGCTTTCAACTTTGAACTGTGTTGACTGCTAATGGGTCTTTCTCTTCGGAAACTTTAACACACGAGATTGGACAGTACTTAGGAGCTCCTCCAGCAGCAAATTACAGGGTACCTCTGAATCCTTCCAGCAGAGAGCACTACGGGTTAGCATGGGTTTGGGCGAGGGGGGCTGGGGAACCGTAAAGGTGTTTAGAGATGGAATGGAAAGAGGAGTATGAGTGAGTGAGTTAGTTAGTGAGTGAGTGAGTGTGTGTGTGTGTGTGTGTTTGTGTTTTTTTTTTTTTTTTTTTTTTAGGGGGGGAGTAATGGGAGAATCTTTCTTTTTTTTTTTTTAAGTGCATGTGAAGGAGAAGGGTAAGACCTGATCTGAAGTGTAATCTCTGGGGGCAGACAGGAGCATCTGAGCTTGCATATGTTGTTAGGGGAATACGGAAGAAGCTGATGAAGTGAGCGAACAGAGATGAGGAGGAAGGCAGGATTTGGAAAGACTAACTGGCGAGGGGTGATCTTTCTCCGTGTGTGTGTATGTGCATGTGAGCATGCTTGGACAAATATGTGCATGAGTGTGAAATTGTACTTTTGCATATGAGACTTTTCCTGATGCGTGTTTGTGGGTGGCCCCAGTACATCAGTTCCAGGCTACTGGCCCCAAATGTTGCATATTATGGACTTCTGTAGTCTCCATCATTGGTCGGTTCTTTAAGGTTGACAGCAGCTTTTAACCTCTACAGAAGACCTGTCATTGGCTCCCTAAGCATCTGATTTTTTGTGTGAGTGTGCGTATTCCAGGCACCACATCTTGCAGATACAGAAAGCTTCTGCATCATTTAGCTCTTGGTTTCTGTGTGCCACCTCCTTGGTGAATCCACCCCGGTGGAGCTTTTACATGGCTGCACTTCTTTCCTTTCATCTCAGCATGTTGCAAACGCTGCTCATGCGCACAGCTACCTATTATCCACGTGCACGCACGCAGAGACTGAGGTGACCGATGTCCTGAGCTTATGCAGGAGCACAGGTAAACGCATTTTAAAAAAAATGGTGTGCGTGGCATTTTTACATTGGAATGCAATCATTGCTACAGGCAGACAAATGGAAAATACATAGAGAAGAAAGTACACAGGAGGCCTTCTACTGGAACTGTGGCAGATGAGGGATGCAGAATAACAGGAAGACCTTGGGGACCCAAGCAAGTCATCTGTCTAAAACTAGACATACTGAGCATGCTCCGACATGACAGATGTAGACTGACTCATCTAAGAGCCATTGCATCCTGTAGGTTGTCTTGGCCACTTCCTCTCCCTCACTCCTATATATGCATGCACGTACACACAGCACACAGAAGAGCCGCACAGAATGTGCACATACGCCTCTGAGATGAATCCCCACCTAATCTGACAGGTGTGTGCAGCAGAGGAGCTCGAATCACAGAATTTCAAATGCAGGTCGATTGGCACAATAACAGAGTGAAGCCTGAGGGAGGAGGACTAACAGCTTATAATACCATAAGCTGTTGCATGTACTATTGAAGTTTTAAGACAGCTGCTGAAACATCCAATATTAATTTCAAAACCACAGCAGCTTATAAATTTAAGCCAACCACATCTCAACTCTGCTTAAAATGAACCATTTTTAGATATTAGCACTTATTTTAGGTATAATGTACTCCGTTGTTCAGAGAAGTTGCCAGTAGCCTGCACAAACCTCTATAATGACAGAGCCGCTAATTGCCTGTAATAGTTCTTTTCACTAATATCAATGAGCTGCAGCCGCAGAAAAAATCAGCACTTCTATAAATATCATACATTGAGAATACCGTTTTTTGTTTTTTAGATGAAACTTTACATTTTTTTCCAGACGACTGTCATTTCTATGCACATAAAATGCAGACTGGGCTACAGGGGGAGAAAAATGTCATTGTGTGAGTGTTATTTTTCTTTGTTTTCAATAGGTGCCTTTGCTTATCAATTAGACCATTACTTTCAAAAACTGGCACGGCCCCCGGGCACACAGGCATTAACACACTTGAATTCACAACAAGAACAGGTGAAAAAACATACCCAGAGAGTTACACAAGCACGCATGCACACACGCACACACACACACACACACACACACAACCACACACACACGCACACAATCTCACACAGTGCTTCATTTGACTAATAGCAGCTGAAATGTTGCGTGTTCAGAGAAAAAAAGCAGCAGCAAAAGTGGGTCATAGAGAAAAGACCAGAGCTGCACATTCCTATTGGACAGAGCAAAAGGTTAGGGGGGATGCAACACATCTTTTGAAGCTAACGTGCGCACACACACACACACACACACACACACACACACACACACACACACACAAACAAGTCACAAGCTCTAAAGCTAAAGGTTAATAACGTGGGAGTTGCCGAGTTGCTGTTTATCTCATGCTATCTCAAGCAGGCAGTATTCCCCCTGTTATAAACAGGGGGGAGTTCCACATTAGTATTTCATTAATCCTGGACCCTCCGTGTAACCACAGCGACTAAGAGACCTTGTGCCCACTCCTGTCAACCAAAAGCCCACCAATAAACATCAACAACTGGTACACAGGACCTGTACTACTCCCACTCTTACTCGGGTTTTTCAATATAGCAACTGAGCAATGTTCTCTTTTTTGATTCCCAGAGCAAAACTGGTCTTTTCCTGACATTTTGTTGCAGAAAGCAGCACATGCTGGCCATTTCCTTTGGTCAGGGAGCCTCTGTGAAGCTATAAAAGATTTTAAAAAGCATAATGGTCAGATTTCTTTCTCCATTAACTGTTATTTGTTCTCAAGTGAAGGTTGAAGAGTTTAAGGAGTAGTTTACAAAAGCATTAGGAATTAAGAATAACTGCATTGTAAATTAAAAATACAAAGAAATGTGCCTGCAAGATATGGTACTATGAACACTTCAGAATTGAAAGGAATAAGTACCCACATGACGGTACTTAGCATTCAAGATGGATAAAACGAAATGAGAGAAGTTGAATGGCAGGGGTGAAACTGGATTTAATTACTATTAAAATGATCTTCTAAAGTGAGTTAAGTGACCCAACAGTGAACCAAGGAAAGAGATTTATTATTGTGCAGTTACAAGAAGCACCACATTAGAAATGGAGTTCAACAGCTATTTCAGCAGCTCTCAATTGTCACTCACTCAAGTGAACGATTTACTTGGAACTCCCCACAGACTTTGGCCCTTGTAGATTTAGGGGGAAAATTGTCCTTCTCAAATTTTGCTATTGAAGTGCAGTTTAAAAAAGAAAAAAAAAAAAAAAACTCAGTATTTTTTCTCATTATTTCCATCACAACTTTCTGGTGTTTTTAGGGAACCTACATCGCAGCACCAGAAGTTATTAAAAAAGTACTAGTGGAGGAATTTCTGATCTGATAGGGATAAACAAAATGTCTTTATATGTTTAAAGGAAAAATAATTATTCTAATGTGCAGACATGTGACATGAGGGCAAAAAAGGCCAAGTTTAGATAAAGTCAGAATAGATGATTCATGGTAATTAGCAGTCACAGCTGACAAAAATTGTAATAAACAAGAAAAAAAGTGTGCGCATATTCAAAATACTAGTAGCTAGGGTGCACTGGAAAAATATAGCAATAACTGGAGACTATTTTGGTCTCTAAGCAACACGCCGCCTCTAGCACATGTATGTCCTGACTGTGAAAATTGAATTAAATAAAGAGAGCAGGAAGAGAGTTCTAAGACCTGGTTATCCCATTAGTGGGTCAATTCCAGAACTCTGCTGTCCATCTTTTTCCTAATAACTTCAGCAGTTACTCAAAAAAAAAAAAAAAA
>CAAE01014998.1:1963522-1991135 GCA_000180735.1 Tetraodon nigroviridis
AGAGGGGAGGAGAGGAGAGGAGGGGAGATGAGGGGAGAGGATATGAGAGGAGAGGAGAGGAGACGAGAGAAGACCATAGGAGAGGAGATGAGAGGAGAGGGGGGTTTGTTTTTTGTTTTGACGGGCTGAATCATTGTTCTGGACTTGTTTGAGGCTTAAAATGTCAACATGCTTCAGCTCTGCTGTCCCAGTTAGCCAAGCATTAACCCAGACAGCCGGGCTGACCACGGGTGTGTTTATGTACGTGTGTGTGTGTGTGTGTGTGTGTGTGTGTGTGTGTGTTGTGGTAGCAGACAGCGAGCACAGCAGCGAGGCTATCTACTAGATCTGCCCATGCCAGCGGATTTAAGCGGGATTTAACGGCGTGCAATGCATTTGTTGTTCTTTCTGATCCCTCACGTTTTTAACAAGACATCATGCCCTGGGCCCCTCTCTCTCTCTCTCTCTCTCTCACTCTTTTTTTTCCTCCCCAAGTGTAATCTCACTTTATCTACAGCCCCTCATTTCATCCTCACACACATCATTTCACCACTAAATAACTGGCTCTTCGGACAGACCTGAGGAGGGCGATGCGTCCTGGAACAAGAGTGTGTGAGAAAAGCGGGAGCTTGCGATCGTCTGATGTTAAACACTGGCAGAGTCAGCCACCGTGCAGAACGATCAGATAGATCCCCCTATTTTCTGAGGGAATACCTTCCTCAATGAAAATGCACATGATCGAATTAGGCGACATTACCGGATTAATGAGAAGGGAATAAACCGGTTAGAATTGTCGATGTCACAGAAGCGCGCTCCACATAGGAACTGTTGTACTAGTCTATATGATTGGTGTACTTTGTCCTAAGTCTCCCCCAAATTTGTGGTCTTGTAGCAACAAAATTCAGCTTTTAACTTTTTGTGTGTAAACACATTGAGGAGACGCGCGCACGGGCTTATGAGTGTGCATATACGCCCGTGTGTTAGCGTGCATCGCGTGCATGTGTCTATGAAGACACAATCAGCCTCTAATTGGATCTACAAGATGCATCAGTGAGGCATAAACATGTTTCCATGGCAACATGAGGCTTTGTTGCTGACCACCCCCTACCTCTTCTCCCTCCCACCTCTTCTCCAGTCCTGCCCCCATCCCTTCAATTTCAATCTCAGCCCCCTCTATTTCAACTCCCCAATCTCATTGCTTCTGGCTTTATCCTTTCCTCATTCACCTCAACATTTCCCTCATTCTTCCACCCCCATCTCCCCCAGACTCTTTACACACAAAAACACCTACGAATATTAGCCGCCGTCGATTCGGTGGTGGCGGGGGAAAAAATATCACATCAACAGACCCTGTTTTGTTTCTTCTCAAAAAGTAGGCGTCAAACCTTAAGGCATTTCTTTTTCTTTTCAGTACCTAATCATATATAAATGTAATAACTGAAACCTGGCTCACATAAAACGAGCCCCACGTTACATGTCTCGGTTTCACAATTCATTTATTCCATTATCAAAGTGTGCAGTGATAATTTAGATGAATAGCTGAGATTTCCAAAATCTTAATATCTTAACATCCCTGAAGGATTTAATCACGAGCCGGCCCCTGTCATTGATTCAATTTTCCGCGCAGGCTTCCTTGTCGGTGGTTAGATAGCTATCCGAACTGAATTCTCCGCTTCTGTTTCCCAGCCTTTGTTAACCGGCTGCTATAATGAGGCTCTGGCTGCTGCGGAGGTCTGGAAGCGCCATCGCAGATGGGAAAGAAGCAACATAAAAGAAATAGGGCAGCAATTAGTGTTTAGCCCATTTTAAAAGCCCTTCACTTGGCAAGCTGTGTCCCAGCTCCAGTCCAGGATGTGAAACTAAACTGGTGGGTTGGGACTTTGTCTCCCATTTGTCTCTCTGTTGGCTTAATCAGCGCCACTACGATGCTATACACAACCACGTAATGGAAAGGAGGAGACCACTGACTGAAGATTATTGTAGTTTTGAGGAGGTCGAAAAGGGAAAAAGGGGGGAAACAGGACGCTGAATTGCATCTTTCATTCATGTTGTCTGGAGACTCTATACGACCTGTTGATGAAAGAGGACTGAGTGCACAGAGGAAGAGGCGTGCTGATACAAATGATGTTTCTGGGAAATGACCCCGAACGTGAGAGCGCTTTTATTCCCCTCCTGTCAACTGAGGTGGATCTGCCTGGACCAAATAAAATAAAGAGAATCATTTTCCAAACAAGCAAATGAGGTTGGTTTTTGTTTCATCTGGATGGTTCTGTGGCGAGCTCAATCCTGTAAAGAGCTTATACAAACAGACCTACACTAGTGCGCAGCGGAGACAGAGAACAGAAAACAACCAAGCCGAGGACAGACCCCTCCTCTTTTCTTTTTACATTCCACTGGTGAATATGAGCACATGATCTCACATATGCTCACACCACCACAACCACCTCCTTCCCATACACATGCACACACACACGGATGTGGAGGCACACAAAAGCACTGCGGGGTGCATCCTGGACCTACCCAGCCCAACTTCCCAGCCACCCCTATTCAAGCAAGCTGCCCTCACCGACTTTCATATGAAACGCTGCCTACACAGGCCCACTCAAAGCCCCTCACAGAGCCTCAAATCCACCCTGCACCCCCACCCATCCAGTCAACCCAGGCCTCTGCCCCGAGCATAGCCCTGGCAGTCAGCCTCGGCGGCTGAATGGATGGACCCGAGACACAGGAACTGTGGGAGAAAGAAGAAGAAACTGCTCATATCAACTGAATGTTGTCAAATTGATTTGTTCCTCCAGGGCAGCAACAAGAACACGCCATACATGTCGATTAAAATCAATTACCCTCCATGCCATTTATAATTCATACGCAATAACTCTTTACGAGAACACAGGCCACAGCAGCAGTCTGAAAGTCAATAACAACACCTCTACCCCCATCTTGTTTCAGTATTCATCACACCTTTAAGTGTGTCGGTTCAAAACAAATGCGTGCAATCATCACCACAACAGGTACTCCAGCCTGGTAATTATCACACCAGGAGAAGTGTTCCCTCAGCAATTATCATTTCAATTTTAGACTATCCACAAAATCTGTGCGGTTGCTCCCCACCCATTATTACAGATGATTGTTTCAGCGTGGCAGCCCTATTTATGGTTGTTTCAATCAATATCCCAAATGGACTAGGACTTTGGATAAATTATAAGCTTTCTTGCGAAACAGAACAGAAAACCATTCACATGGCAGTGGTTACATTTAAGTCTACAAGGAATGTAAAGCCGTATTAGACAAACACTGCTTTAGCCGCTTTTACTTGTATACACTGCATGGGCTTGCTCGCATTGGTCTAGTCATTTGCGTAACCTAATCACAGGATACAAATGCATGCCGTCCTTATTCAGGTTATTGAGTGCTAAATGATTGTCTTCCAGCCGGCACTGCTTCAGCCTCAAAACCACTTTTAGATCCGTCAGGATACAGCCACATGCTGGTTATTCCTCACAATAGAAACATTCAGACAGCAGCTTCTAGGATGACGTCCTTCTTGATGTGTGGTTAAGACTGAGCACTGTTGACACAGCGTGATCATTTAATACTTAGCAGAAAGGCACGGATCGTCAAACTGTCAGCATGTGTGCGCCGTTCCAGCGAATTTCACCTTATCAATAACACCGGCTAGTCGAGACAACAGAGCTGTTGATTATCGTTGCAAATCCTGTACCTTCCTGACATTTGTAACAAAGAAACGGGAAGGTGAATTGGTCAAGCTTCTATAGCCGGTAGCGCTTGCGTACATAGCTGGCATCTGTCAGGCCATTGGAAGGGGAAGATGTTGTTCAGGAGGCCTTACTGTAAACACACACGCATAAACACACGCCCCAGTGTACACACACTGGTTTCCTCACATTTCAAACGGGGTAAACAAGTCGCCTCACTCCCAGTTCAGGCCCACACACACACACACAGACACACACACAGGTACAAACACAAGGATCCTGAAATTAAGCTAAACAACGTCCATCTGGTTTTAGAATTGTTTAGCCAAGGAGGAAGGATTTGACCCTTATTATGGTGGAGCGGGACAGACACGGTAATGGTAACAGAATCGGATAAAACACAAACTTAGTCCAAGATCGCAATTTAAGCTTCAGCTTGGCAACAGGGACAAGCTGCTAAAGCAAAAAAAGCTCAGTGTTTCCCTCAGTGCTGCTCCCATTAGTGGGAACATAAATGAAGATAGTCAGTGGCAGAAAAGACTGACAGAAATATCCTGAGTTTCACCCCGCTGAGAGCTGCTTTTGTACGTGTGAACTCCGACACTCTCGCAGAGACACGGGCAAACACACACTAGCTTCAGTCAGCTCAGTCAACCGGCTGGCATGCAGAGCAAATCAGATTCAGCATGACTCATAACAGTTGCACTCAGGCGAATTATAACACACGCACACACACATAACGGGGGCCGACACACACCTCTCACGTTCAACAAACAGGCTCAGTATGCTTGCCCTCGATCACTGTCACAAGGGGCTATAGCGTCGCACCGCTGGTGGCTGTAATGAGTTAACGAGATGATGCCCAGATGGCCTGCTCGCAAGGAGGACAGGAGTGGACGTTGTTAGAAGAGAGGCAGCCTGAAGAGTCCTGTTAAGCAAATGTCAGAAGTCATCAGGGAGGGGGAAGAGTGTAATCTGTTTCTTCTTATGGCCTGTGTGGTTTCTGTCAGTGCCAAGTGCATCCTGCTCTGGGAGCGGAGCATGGGCGTGCGCGGCTGTGACTGAACGTCATCCACAGTATCGCTGACAGCAAGAAAAGGCCCAGGCTACTGCAATCTGCATCTCCAGTGATTCATCCTAAAGCCCAGGAATAGTAGGTTTTCCAGCTGGAGGAGAAGGAAGATTTGGCTAGACTAAACCACAGATGTACAAATCCTGTGGCGATTTGGGATATTATCACTGATACACGGATCTGGTATCATGACAATGGAGCCAAGAAATGGGACTGATCTCTTCCTGTAAACTTTATTTCTTTTAGAACTCATGTTTTGTTATAGGATATGTTTGTGCAGATGTTTGTAATATTTTTACGGATTTCCTGTTTGACTCGTGTTTGCCTGTGATAAATAATGAATTGGACCATGTGGGGCCCTGCCTGAAACTGGATCTAGACATTTATTTTAAATTTGATCTTCTTTGTGTCTTTAAAAACGACTGTGACATCTGTGTCTCACATCCTCTTCTAAAGACTGAGGCGTGCGTCTTATTAATTAAACACCGTGATCTCGTCAAGTACTGATCCTGAAAGCCACCTGCGGTAATGTGTTTGGCTCAGTCTCAGTCCCAGTTTAGCTCTCACTCTAGGTTAGCACTCTAACCCAAACAGACACACAGGCCGGTTTTCTCTTCCCCCGGTTCCTTTGCTGGTACAAACACACACACACACACACACACACACACACACACGCACACACACACACATTCATCCAGCTGCCTCCCATCACCAAGGAGCAGCCACAGATGGGCTCTCCATGCTCCCTAAAGATCTCTCTGCAGGCCCAGTCTACAGTCCCTGCCAAACATGCCTGTGAGCACATTTCTCTTCATGCAGATATATGTGTGTGTCTGTCCACACATGTTTGAAAATTTCTTGCCTGTGTGTGTGTGTGCGCGCACGCCGTGATAATCTCACAAGAGTAAAAGCTGCAGAGTCGAGAGCTGGACCAGGATGCAAGGGTGTAATCAGCGGCGAGCAGAGCAGAAGCAGAGAAAGTAGGAGGACCTCCCAGATGAACAATAGCAAACTCTGCCGGCTGTGGTTCAGTCCCGGCTGGGGGAGCAAAGGAGAAACAAGGGAGCAAAAGAATCATAACCATTATCAAACCCACGCAACTTGCTCGGGTTGTTAAGCGGCAGTCATTTCCCCCTCTGCATCTCCACTTCCTTAATAACACCCCCAGAAAGCAGTTCTCATTTAAACAGCCCTTTAATGGGACAACTCAATCAGCAGTCCACATGTACTAATAAACACACAGAGGTGGGGGTTCACTGCAGTTCTGCTCAACTCAAGCTGAATTTATCTTGTCAGCCTTTCAAGCTTTCAAAACAAGAGAATTAAATCACAGTTAAAAAAAGCTGGTGAAGTGGGCAACAAAAGCTGACCTTTAACCTTGCAATGGTTCAAATTTGCACTTTGGCTTCATTTAACAAAGAGGATAAAAATGTAATTTGTTCCGTGTAACAGGCATTTTACAGGAGTCTGATTCTCTGCTTCCAGTTTCTGAGCTGGTCTAAGCCAATTGTCAGTCCAATTGGCTTTATATTTATTCTGCACTCCTCTTATCTAAGCCTTCATCTAAGCCCTACTAGCATCAGCCTGTCTCTTCAATATTATAACCTTCTTCAGGTTTTGAAATTTAAAGCCAACTTTAATGATCAAGGAGGAGCTTAATCAATCATTTCTAAGCTTGTGGGTTCAGAAAAGAATTTCAGAAACCAGAGACTTCCCAGAAGAAGACAAGCAGACGTGGCACTGCATGAATCAATCCCTGCCACAGCAACTGGGGCTCAGACAGTACGGTTCTGAACTCATGATTAAAAGATAGCAAGCAGCAAAAGTTAAAAAAAAAAAAACTTTCATTGTTCATCTGTCAGTGTTAAAACAATTGGAAAGAAGAGGGAGGGAAAATGCAAAACACAATATTTATCCTGCATCCTTCCTGTCTGACTCACTCTGGGTTTTTTTTTAAATGTATTCCTGCTATTGTGAAGAGTGCTGGGAGATGGATGGGTAGATGGGTCTAGTAGGTGTTACATGTGTGTGTGCTCCAAACATAGCGCAGTCATTCGCATATTTCCCTTGTCTCCTATCTCAAACAACAGCAATAATTCAGTCACCGACTAACAGCCATTTTCTTTGTTTTTCGTGGCATTTCTATTGTCAGTGGTTGGTGGTTTCTCTGCATTGTTCCTCTAACTGCTTCCCTGGGAAACTGGGAAAGTCAAACAGCTGATGAAATGTCACCTTGTGAACTCCCTTCTTGCTCTCACATGCTCACAAACAGCCACGTCAATGGGGCATACCGGCATTTTCAAGCATTCTCTTAGAGTTTCTTTTACACACACATACACTCAATTGTAAAGATCTCTCGTCAAACACCTGTCAAGCTCAATGGCGCACATCCCTGCCTAATCAAGCCGCCGCTTCCCACATGCATACTGTTGCCTTTCAATAACAGCCTCTATTGACTTTAGACTTATGATGCCTGCTGGTCGTTCTGCCGTTCACAGTCAAAGTATGCTCACAGCGATGACTGTGCGAACACATTCCACTGAACTTGACAGAGGGTGTGTGGTGCAATAAAAGCCAAGATGAAGAGTCATTTCCCTGTAGCTATTACCTGTTCATGTTTCATGTCTGTACCTGGGCCTAACACATACCTGTTATGACTGGTCATAAGCAGCTCCACAAGAAACCAGAAGAACCGGAGGGCTTAACCGGAGGAAACACACAACCATCCCCTTTTTTTTTTTTTATCAAAGGGCAACAGTAGCGAAACAAGAGCTAGGCCTCTCAGTGTGCAAGTGACAGAGTGAATTACACGGTGCGCTAACACACCAGCTTCCTGTCTCACACAACAGCCCTGGATGGCTTTCAGATGGATTTCTCAGAACCTTGTACAAACAGGGAGTCAATAATGTAATGGCCGATCATTGAGGGGGAACGATTCCCAAGTGATTTGCTGAGAAGATGTGTGTTTGGGCCCCTCTGCACCACAGTCGGTCACCCAGCCATAACAAGGGCGCTTTGCCAATTCGCTCCATTTGCAGGGCTCGACAGAGGGCGTGCGTTTAGTTGTCTGAATATTCCTGCACCATTACTGGGATGTAAATTTATACACCACACCAGACAGGGATAGAGGGGAAAAAGGCATTTGAACTGATGAAAAGCTGATTACTCCACCTCCTAATGATTCAGGCGACACTAAAATCAATGACAAATTTGTGTTATGCACCAGTCTACAAGACATTTTAATCCTTCAGGACTTTACCTCTGATATTTATGTGTCGCTCACGCTTGCATTACCATCAAGCGTGTTTAATAATTCCTAGTATGACGGGACAGCCAAACTGCAAATGATTGAGTGCATTCGATTTAGAGGCTCTGCTGTCCCCTCTTCTCTCCCTCCAGCTGTGTCCACGTACTTCAGGACCTGTCCACACGACAGAGCCAGCCACAAGATGGGGAACACAGAGACAGAGAGGACCAGAGAGGAAAATGAGGGGGAGCAAACACTGTGCATGCACAGGCTTCACAGTGCCAACCAGAGAGGCCCACCGTGCCTCAGTCTCATCTCTCCAGCCGAGGGCTTTGATTCGCCTGATTGTCTTCAATATTGAGACACACAATAAACACAACACTTGGCGGCCATTTGCAATTCTAATCAGCCCCTCTCAACCAGCCTGGACAAACCAGCAACAGCCTTCTGGGATATCACTCATCTGACTGCAAAATAATGACACGATCATTGCCATGGCTACGCTTCGACTGCATCCCATGAGTGGCAGCATGGATTTCCTTACACAGGAGGCCTTGGAAGACTAAATGAATTAACCAGGAGATTAGCTGGATACCAGGTTAATCAATGTGCCACGCACACCACCTCTTCTGTCTAGCAAGGGGGAAAGCTCTCAGCCCTCCCCTCACACTCAAAATGACTTAAGGCAAATAAGTGAGCTAGCCCACACCTGCTCCTACAGGACGTGTTGCAGCAAGCTCTCAATAAAACATTTTCTTTAAACAGGAAGTTCAGGATATGTAAACTTGGGGCCCTTGTTTCCTAATGAAAAAGGCAACAAACATTCTACAAACTCTTGCATTATCTGATTTTGACATGCTGAGAGAATGAGCCAGCATGCAGGCTGTGATATGATCATTATCCAGCCTAAAACTCTGTTTATACTGAGTTATGTGGAATTGTCTGTCTTCACGGTGTTAAGAACCACAAATTAAGATGCTTAAGATTAGCTTGAGGCTAAAAGATTCATTTAAATACACAAACAGCTCAAAAATCATGGGCATGTTTATTATAAAAGCCCATCTGTTTGCTTTTCTTGTGCTGTTTTCACCGATGTGACAACATGACGGTAATAGATGCTCGCGGATAAATGAGCCCAAAATGACAAGCAATCATTCACATTTTAGTTGCATTGATGTACAGGCGTCAACAGTCACCCAAAAGATGAAAAACTCAAATTTGTTTCAGAAAATAACAGACACGTCTTATGAAACAGACTATTTGACTTGCAAATCACGCGGATGATTCAGAACAGTTACTGTGCTCATTTGCCCTCGTTTCTGAGCGAGCGCCTCTGCATGCGTACCACGGTGCGTGTGCGTGTGCGTGCGTGCATGCCGGTGCTTGCCGAGGCCTGTGAATGACAGGCTGTCGGTGAAAGGGATGTCATTATCTGGCTGATGTCTGTGCGAGTTGTGTCCAGGGGCAGGGTCACATCACCAGCAGCGAGCTGACACTCTGTGGACAGGAAACATTACTTTATGATTTCCCCACGAGAGGAAAGCCCTCCTGTCACAGTCGGCGCAGCTGACACCCAGTCTCATTTTGTGGTTATTTCCTCATAATTCACAAAAAAGAAGTGCTGGATATTTGCAACAATAATATAAAAAAGACTCACCTCTGAACCGGTTTACCTCCTGCTTTTTCTACGGGAGCTATTTTTTAAGCTCATTCATTGGCTTTGTTCAGAAGGCCTTGAAGAGGGGTCTGTCTCCCCCCTTCCTGTCCTTACCCTTTGACTTCTTCTGTGTTACAACAATGTGCAGGTTTTAGTTCAGTGTCCTGCAGTCGATACTGCGAGTGCGCTGATAAGAGAAGCTGATGGATGGGTTTAATCAGCCGAGCCCAGGGATCAAGACCACAAGACAGATCAATCAAATGCTGTGTGGGTTTTTTAAAAAGAAATGGCTTTTATCAGCGTCGCGGAGGTCTCCGTTTGGACTTTTTCTAAAGCAACCAACCGCAGCAACTAAACTATATTAGGAACCTGCTGCTCAAAGTTGCGCCGATAAAGTGGTTAAAAATAATGAGTGGAATGCAGTGAAAGGAGGAAAAAATGAAAATGGAATATTCTAAAAGGCACGTCTGTCAGTATAGGAAGATTATTAAATTTTCATGCAATGTCTCAAACAAAGCTATTCCTGTTCTCCCACATTTTAAACACCCTTTGATATAACAAGAGAGAAAAATAAGCAAAAATTCCTTGAGTCATAAAAACTTAACCAAACTGAGACTGTATCTGCACTGAAATCTAAAAGCAGCCTAAAAAGACCAAACAAGCCTTTAAGCAAACAAGGTATCACCATATAACAAAGCACCAGACACTGTTTTAACTAGGTCACAACATTTTTATTGTACAGCTGCATCCTGTGTCTTAAAAGCAGCTTCTTATCAGCGAATCTGAACGACAAGTCTATTCTCTACTCACAATCTGAGCCCATGATTGCAAAAGACAGTTACACATGTCCCATCCAATCCAAGACAAATTAGTTGCTCTTTTTTGCCTCCCGCGGATGGGAGATCTTATCCAGGCGGACATGCTTAAGTTGTCAGTGGGTTTCTAAAACCCATATTGAACAGCATATTGACTGACGCAATCGTGGAGACACACACCATTAGACTCATTAACAGTGGATGTAAAACGGGGAGGACGGCCTAACTGGTGGAGCAGGAGTCTGTGTCTCCTCTGATAACGCTCGCCTTTAACAAGCAGCACACAGGCAAGATGCAGGCTGTCAGTGTTAAAATGAAATGTGTGTGGTGGTGCGTGCTAATAAATAGCTTGTTTGACATTACGCTGTTCTCATTCGCACAGTTTGCTCTGCGATAACCGGGTGGATTGTGGCCTCGTAAAGACGCTCCATGTGTTGTTCGAGGAAGACCATGACAAACTGGGCCGTCTCCATTACAAGGGGCGATCTGATCATTATTACCCTCCCATCTGTAACACACACTCGAATTTTAATCTGTACAAGCCCACCACAGCTGCCTTAGACACTTTACTGGATGAAAACGCAGAGAGTGTGAGTGTGAGTGTGTGTGTGTGTGTGTGTGTGTGTGTGTGCATTTTAATGTGACACAGCCGCTGGTCCCTTGGCACTTTGCATCTTATGGGGTTATTGTTTTTCTGCCCTTCCTGCCTCAGCTATCCTTCCTGAGCACGAGGCCCAGAAGCTCGCCACACCTGTGCAGTCAAGTCGCAATCGGTATTTCAAACTGCCCACACCCTTCAAAGGCTCATCACAGGATGCACATCTAATGTGGAGGGACGGCCGATTAAAGCCTCAGCGCCGCAAACCGCTTTGAAGAAACTGCCCCAGTCCCTCGAACGGAGCCAAATTATTTCCTCTGCCTCGGCCATTCCATTGTGGAAGCAGAGCACCAGGCGGCTGTTTGGTGGCCACATGTGGAGCAGCGACAAGGATCATACCGCTCCATTCCAGAGCAGGACGGCTACAGGAAATGAGACTCCTTAGGAGAGAACAGGGGCGAAAATAAAAAAAAAAATTGACTGGATTCATGAATATTTCAAATATGAATTGGACTCGGCTGGTATAATGTACATGTTCCGGCTCTCACACCCTTCACACAAAAAGAGGTGCTGGAATCAAAAATGTATAAATAAATCAGAGGATGCAGCAAACACGGCGTCTAAAAGAAGCGACACGGACCTGGGTCCTGCTCTCAGAAAAGAATTGGCAAGGACTGTCTGAGAAGAAAGGCTTTCATCTTTGAGACGAGAGAGAGAGGAGAGGAGCGATGTGGCGGAGGTTCAGGCTGTCATGTTTCACAGCTGGAGGTGGGGGGGTAACTGAGAGACAGATGAAGAGACTAGCTAAAAGTAGCAAAAGTTTTCAGCGCGGAGAGGAAGCGAGCGCGGAGAGCCAGCCACACAAGTGTGAGGCAGAGGCGCAGTGTGAAGTATTATATTAACATTGTAAGAAGGAAAAACCACCAGTTACTCATTAAGTGGGTTCACAAAAGGCCTCCAGCCATATTCTCGGCATTGTTCGTGGTAAAGAAAGCATAGAGGTTTCAGGAGATTGTGTTTGCTTTAGAAGACCTTCACTCCTATTTCCAATATCACAGAGATGAGAGGCTTCCATGGCAAAGCACATCACGGAGGAGAATAAACACACCGCTGATGGGAAACATGTGTGAAGGAGATGAAACGACCTCCCTCGTGTGAATGGGATGAAATATAGACTTGCATCCTGCTGCGGTCCAATCGGGGCCTTAAGAAGTCAACGCGGAGGCGAATCGGCAGACCCCCGGCGAACAATCTCACTCTGTGCACACAAGCTGCCAATATGGCCATTCTGAAGCAGATTCATGCGGAGACCCGGGTCTGACAGTGACATCTCCATTCACTGTTGAAATCTTTTTGTCTTCCCAACATGCATGAACACACACACACACACACAGAGCCAGAGGCCATGGGAGGAGGAGGAGGAGGAGGAGGAGGAGGAGCACTGGGGCAAAAAAAAAAAAAAAAAAAAAGCCTTTCTCCCTGCTGTTGGGTCTCTGCAGGGTTTAACGTGGCATTATGGAAAGATTAGACTTTAGAGTGCCCGACTATCTGATGTCATTGTTGGTTTTTACGTTGTCTGGATGGCTCGTGGAGCTGGGACCTGATGGCAGGCACATTTCTCTCACGGCAAAACGCTAAGGCTTGCAGTTGTGATTGATTGCAGGTTCCTATTGTATCTGTCTGGTACGGCTCTATTGGAAGAAGAATTAGTGGGACAAAAACTCACAGAAAGCATTCCACATATGACTCCATCAATCAAGTCGGCAATCAAAATAATTCAATTAAGAGACTTAAATCTCGCTGGCTTATGCAACTCTGCTCCAACAGCCGGGAGACAAATTCAATTTACTGACAATCCATAAATGATAGTATTAACTCCACTTTTAGGCTAAAATCTTTTTTTTTTTCCCCATTACTCAGGAAATGGCATGGTTAAGGTATTTACTTAAGCAGAGTCATTTGGGGAGGGAAAAAAAAATCAAACAAACACAAGATTAAATTAATAAAAACATTGCAGGCAGGATGTCCGGAGAAGTAATTTACAATTGGCTAAACAAGGATTTATTTGCAAAATGTTAGCAGTGGTTTCATAGATGTGAGAAGTGGTAGTACACCAGAGATGGAGCTTGCAAAGAGGGTGAGGCTGCTGAATATGTGTGTAATTGTCTTTTTCCCCCCGTTTCCGAGGTGTGAAAGGGAATGCAGGGGTGTCCCAGGGAGAGGCGATTGAAGCGTCAGTCACAGCTGCCATACAGAGCCCCGGCGCGCAGAAAATCCCAGGCCCGGCCCTCGTGGGCGGAGGGGCCAGGACTGGGACTGGGAGCAACAGGAGTCCCAAAGGCCTTTTCTTCCCACTCCTCTCACCAGCACAAGGGGGACCGGGATCATGCTGGGAGTTTGCTTAGAAAAGGCTGAACCGAGACTTGGCAGAATGGGTTAACAGAGGCAAGCAGGCGCACACACACACACACACACACACACACACACACACACGAAGGCCTTTGTGGGCTGTCAGTCTTGCCTGTAGGCATGGTGGGAAAGTAAAAGATAACATGAGGGGAAAGAAATCAGATATAAATCAAACTTCCAGTTAACATCTGGAAATTTGGGACACGCTTTTACAAAAACACACAGGGAAGGAAAGAAAGAAAAGAATGGCGGAAACCAGATTACTGCAGAAATGAATGGTTTTTGCCCGATGCCTGGGGAGCCTAATAGTGGTAAAGTCCCGAGGATTATGCACCATGCCATTTCCATGCTTCACATAATAGTGTCCCTGTCCCTCCTCTGTATGTCATAGATGGATTACGATGCTTTATAATTAACGTATGTGTGTGTGTGTGTGTGTGTATTTTTGTGTGTGTATAAGGGGGGGGGGGGGGGGGGGGGGGTGGCAGACCGCCCATCTGCCATGCTGACACACTTACAGGGTATCCTTTGGGAAAAGGGAGCTCCTACCACACTATTCCATTACTTTATCCTCCTATCATTCTATTATATCGCCACTCCATTCAATTACGCTGTCACTCCATTAGTGTACTCATAAGAGTGAACAAAGAGCACACGATGATCATTAATGATATGTTCAGAGCTGGCCGAGCACGGACGTATTTCAGCCAGTCTGTACTCGTTAGATATTATCTGCCACTCGTTTTTCTACTTTTGTCTTATTTTTTGTAGTTAGCGAACACAGTTTTTATTTGTTCTAGACTAGTTTTTTTGGCCAAATGTTGACTGCATAACAATTTAATCTAATAGAAGGCTTAGGAAAAATGCAGCAATTTTACTGCTAAATAATTTGTTGGGAGACATGGGTGAGGGAATTCTTATTGTAATTTTTAGACAAAATACAATTAAGAAGTTGTTTTTCTCCTGCTTTGTACCGCATGTGGAGGTGTTTTAAATTACCGGCAAAGATAAAACTGCAACTTTTGTTTTTATTTATGGCACTTCAAAGAAGCGAATAAATTACTTCTGCTTTCACCTTTTTTAATTAATTACCTCTGAAAAGAGTTTTCAGTTGTGTTTTTAACCACTTAAAAAGATGGGGCCTTAATTAGCATCATGATGGGTTTATTTGGTAAAAACTGGGACACACAGTCCTATAGCTCTCGTTCTACCTACTCTCTTTTCCCAAAGTCTCAGTTCACTCAGCTCAGTTCCCACAAAAGTCCATTAGGTGCCACAAACTGTGAAGGAACAGATCTGTTGCTGCCTGTGTGCCGGTGAGAATTCCTGATGTTTTCCAGTAGTGGTGCCGCAGCCGGCTGTCGGGGTTGGCTGCCCGCTGTTTGGGCCCGGCGTCCGCTGAGGTCTGCCTCCGCGGCACAGAGGGGTTCTCTGAGAAAGAGTTAAGTCTGAGCCCAGCGCAGGGGAGGAGGAGAGTATGAGTTCCACAGTCGGAGCTGCCGGGGGTAATAGTTTTAGAGATGGCTGTCACACAGATCCGTTCCACTGTCCAACATCGCCACTGATCTCCACCGATCCAAGTTCGCCTGCTTTTCAATCGCTCAACTTCGCTCTCCCTGTCCCTTTTTCTTCCTTCCTCTGTCTTTTTCTCCCTCATATTGACACATGGAAGTAATCTGGGAGCTCTACCCCGGTCTGAAAGGATGTGTGGTTGAGCCCCGAGCCACGTTTCTATGCTCAACATCAGCTTCCTCTCCCCTCCTTTTAATCCGCTTATTTTCCCTTAACTGTTTTAATGTAAAAAGAACTAAGACGGCAAACTAAACACAAAACCTTTTCTCCGCTCTTTAGCTCCGCGCTCTGAATGCCCGCATCCTTCCATTCCCACCCGGTTGGGTTGAGGCGCGGGAGAGGTGACGGCGAGAAAATGCGAAGGGAAACATTTTCCAGCAAGCAGCGGCCGCAACCGGGGCTCGGCGGAGCCGGGCCTGATGAACTTGCTGCCTGCTGCCAGCCGGGCTTCTCCCTAATGAAGCTGGGTCGCTAGCGGCCTGTAAGGCAGCCACTGTTCAGCCACTCCACATTTGTCCACCTCTCAGCTCTCAACACTTTCACAGGGGCACACTGGCACGCTTCTAACACTTCCTTAATGCTCCACTGTGGCTGGACAAAGAACAATGGCGCACCAACACGCACTCGCAAGCACTCATTCACGTCCTTAAGCCTATTCCTGCCTTAGTGACTCGCTGTCCTTTAATTACAGCACATAAATTAAGTAAAAATAAACAGGGCCATTCCCTGACATGCAATTTATTGCGCCATAAAATTAGTGCAGATAAGATAGCTCATGCTTGGTGATGCTTAGCAAGAGGGAATATGGCTTTTTATTACAAAAACAATCATGTCGACTTAGTTTCAACAGGTTTGTCAAAGAATTTCGGTGACTCAACCTGACAGCTTAAGTCTGTTTCTGCCACACCTACATTTCATGAGCCCGGTTTCACGTTCAGCCTCCAAGAGGGAAGATAAACAGAGAATCCACTGTCTGCAGGAGGATTGCACCAGATAATTACTCTTTGTTTAACCAGCGAAATATATGTCTGTGTTATTACTGCAGGGATATTAATTCACTTAAAACAGAAACGTGAGGGTGCTTTTGCATCAAAGGGCTCAGACAGACTTTAGTCATTTAAAAGTGCCTGTTCTTTATTAAAAGTGTGAGCAATCCAGCAGTGACTAATATAGGCGAAATGATTTAGCAACTTTCTCATTGTGTGTGTGTGTGTGTGTGTGTGTGTGTGTGTGGGTGTGTGGGTGTGTGGGGGTGTGCTTGCTTTTTCTGTATCACAATAATGAAGTACGCCTTGACGATCTGTCACCATTTAATTCCCAGGATGAACCATTCAGTCATTCCTGTGTGATGATCATTCTGGCAACAACTAATATGGCGGTTGGGTTTCAAGAGAACATAATAGATCACAGCGTGGAGATATTGTGACTTTTTTGAGGTGATTCATTGACAAATATTTTGAGCTCTTTTTGGCAGAGAGACTCAGCTGCAAGTTTTAACAGCGGATCAAGATGATTAGTGGGAAAGATGCCTAAATTTAAACCTAAACGTCACCCCCCACCCACTTAGACAAAGCCAGGTTTGGTGTACAAACATTCCCTAAAAACAAGGGCACAAATGGAGAAACGAAGCACAAACACAGCACAATGGTCGGTTTTCAGTAATGTGGCATGCCAAACCACCAGTGAATAAAGTGAGTCCATCTGGAGACCAAAAAAAAGGAAAAAAAAAGAAAAACATAATGGAAAAACTGCAAATATTTTCCCCCTTAAAATAACCAGAAGCACTCCAGCCGCTTCCAGAGCCCAGGTGCCTCACACAGACAGCCTAATGAAGAATCTGTCGCTACACACCGCTGAAACAACAGACACACGGACACACAACACACACATAAAAAGCTAACGCAGCTGTCCTTAAAGCGAGACACAGGGTGCCTTTACAGCAGCGTGGCACAGTTGCTTCCCAGAAGTATTTCTTATCGGTGGGCCCTCGTTTTCTCTCCGAGCGGGGGGGCTCAGGCTCTAAGTCCACTTCGTGTGTAATGAGATCTTTATCAGACGGAAACACGATCAGAGATGGAAAGGGGGAAAACGGCGAGGCGAGGAGAAAGAAGGTGCGTATCACGAGGGGAACAGCGGGACGCGGGGCGAGGGAAGCGACAAAAGCAGGCCTCTGACCCTCCCGGCAGCGACCTGCGCCGCAGCCCGCCGCAGACAGGGGCGCACGCCGGCCCGTTTCTGCTCCCTCTCCGCTCCAGTCCTGCCCTCGTTCAACAGGTTGCGGCACTTTCGGCTTTTGCATTTGCGGCTTGTTTTTTTAAACCCTCCAGTTGGAATTCTTTTTCACATTTAAATGTCAGCTTTTGTTAACAGTTGCTCACAGGAGCCAAAGGTCCTTTTATTGTTCCGGGACGAACTTTTTAAAACTTTTCGATGGCGTCTACTTCTGAAAACAAGGACAAGACGGATATTTCATTCGCTCCTAATTACCCAAGAGGAGAAACATTTTCCTCGCCCCCGTCCTTTTTTTTTTTTTTTTTTTTTTTAACAGAAACACACACAGAAATGGGAGCTTTTAATTCAGATGTTCTGCCTGCCTGTCCTAATAAAAAGTGAGCAATTAAAAATACAAAAGTTCTAAAAGCAAGTTTAAACAGACACTGCTCATTATCTTGAAATACAGATGTTATTCCTCTTAAAATTATACAATTTTTTCCACTCTGGAAAAGCATATGAATACCACTAAATATCGCAGGGGAAATCAAATAAGCTTAATCATCAAACCTAGCGAAGCATTAAAAACCAGCCGAGTGTTAAACCAGGCAGCTGAGATCAGTGGACGGCAAAAAGCAGATGAGTAAGTAGACTCGCAGAGGCGACTTCAGCTTCCACCGTAATTATAAACAACTGTTTTTGCACTTTTCCCTGCTCTTTCTCGCGTGACTTCGACTCAATGGAGAGCTCAGAGGGGGGAAAAAAAAAAAGTGAGCGGTTTAAAAATCAGAGCCTAAGCCTCCGAGGTGACCCGTGACCGTTCCCACTCTGGGTGTTTTCGTCTGTTGTCGTATTTGTGCTGCTGCGGAGCGTGCTAGCTTCAGATCATGAGGTAAATATTAGCCAAGGAGGGTTGAGGGGACCGCACACGCAACCTTGTCAGATTGTCCGCAAACGCATCCGCCTAGAATTCCTGAGCACACATCCGACGCGTGTGCACGTGTGTTGTACGTGCGTTACCGTCCTTGCTTCGGCCGAAGGCGATAGGGACGTGATCAGTCATAACAAAGTGACATTTTCTGGCGTAATCCCACTCAGCTAAATGAGAACTAATCCGATTTGCTCTGATCAAATGTTAGGCAGTTTTAGGGGTTTTTGGGGTTTTTTTTTTTACCAGCTGGGGTTGGTGACAAATCGATCTTCCTTCTGCGCGGCTGCTCGTGCAACCAGCCCATCAACCGGTGCCAACCATCCACCCAACCGTGCCATTTCGCTCACCCTGGCTTCAATAAAATACCAAAAAAAAAAAAAGGTCTGGTACCAAAGGGAGTCAGCATAAAAGTTCATAGATGGTTCTTCTTCTTCTTCTTCTTCTGTGGTAATGTATTTTGGCCCCATTATGCAGGCGTGTGAGACAATCAATTAAGCAAACCCCTGTTATTGATAATGGAGGACATGGAGTGATGGCGTCCACACATGGAAATCTATAACAGCAGGGGAGACAAAGCCAGCAAGCGAATACCTGTAGAAAGAATCCTGCTGGCTTCCCATAGATTTGCCTCATCATTCACATGCCTGTGGGGACCCGGAGAGACTTGCTGTATATTTTTGTGTGTATTCGGAGCAGTGTAAAAGCAGCGGTCCAGATTAATTTATTAGCTAAAGCAGCGGCGCTCCCCTAAGTGGGAAGTGGTAGTAAGACGTCGTAAATCTACGCAAGTCACTGGATACTGTTCATTTTCATCGGCCTCCATCCCTCCGTTACGACGCTGGAGCAAAGCAGGCCGGGAAACAACAAACAGCAAGGGCAGATCCTGACCGCGGCCCAACTTATTGCTAATCTGACGCCGCTGCTGACTGATATCTTTCAGCAGACAAACAGGTTTGTCATTTACGTTTCTGCAAAGCCTGCAGACTGCAAGATAATTGTCCATTGTTTTCCGGGCACACAGGGCGAGGATAATTAGGTTGAGCGAAAGCTTTGCAGAGTGCATTATTGTTCCACTGTGAACTTTATGAAATTGTCAGCCGGCGCGGGGATTTTACAAGGAGCAGAGCAGAGAAACAGATGGAAGAGCGATCTCCCCAATCCCCAAAGCAGTGTGGTATCTCTATAAGACATACCCTTCAGGTGACATCATCAATCAATAAATGACCCAAATCCAATCCCGCTTTTTTTTTTTTTCCATTTGCCTTCCAAATAATGACACAAAGTGTGGATTTTTGCACCCTTGCCTGGGTCATATTTCTACCCAATGGCGCTCAATGTTCCGCCGCCTCTCAGTCATAGTCGAATAAAAGCTGATGGGCCGTAGTCCCACCATTAGGGCCAGGCCGCACACACCCAGAACGTAGCTACACACACTCCAGTGAACATGGTGGCAATATTCGTGCCCGCTGACTTCCCAATGAGTTCCTATGGCGTCTGACATTTTGGGGTGGGGGGTGGGGGGTGCGGGGGGGAATCACAGATTCACTTGAATGGCTAAGTTCTAGATATGAGCGAGTGAGGCTACTTTCTTTTTCCCCTCAGTGCGGGGAGCTCAAATGAAGGTCAGCTCTGCAGCTCCAGCCATACAGAAATACAGCAGAGCTTTTTTGCCCCCCCCCTTCCTAGTTTATTTTCATCCCATGTATTTTTTCTAACACCATGCAAAAGTGGGAGTCAAATCTAAGAGGGTGATAATTGTTACCAGAGCCGCCTGTTTTATTATCAGCAGTCTGGGCTCGCTCTGGATGTTTTGATGGGAAGAATAGGGTTTTTTTGTTTTTTTTTCTTTTTAACGTCTGGCTTCAGGAGCTCTCTTTAGACAAACTTAATGTGCAAAAATTGGACTGAATCTGAGCCAGAACAATTAAATCAATCTTGTGTTTTTTTGTGGGTAGTGCTTTTAAAATTTGACTATATCACCATTTTTGGGGGCTAGCGCAGAAACTCGATTCAAATGTGTATGTGGGACACCGTGTGGGCCCTCTCAGCAGCCAAGAAAGCCATGTTCGGGGCCCCTGAGACTGAGATCTAACCTCGGTAAATGGGCTACACGGTGACACACTTCTCATGATTCCCTTTACCATTTAATTTATTTTATGAGGATCACATTATTTACAATTTAGGTGAAGGGTGGACAAAGGCTGAGTGAGACAGTGAAGTGTGCCAGAAGGCTTTGGCCTCACAGGGCAATAAAACGCTGAATGTTAGCTGTAAATTGAGACAATTAACCATCTCTTATTGCTCTTTAAGTGAGGCCTACTGCGCATTGTGTACGCGCGAACCTGCTGTGTTTGTTTGGTAGTGGGAATTTCCCACTGGGGAAATAAATCAACATAAATCCCCGTGACGCCGAAACGACAATCGCAACTAAATAAATGATCCATATTGAAAGTTACCTGCTGGGGGAGCTTGCTCACAAAGGACAACTTTCCCCAGGTGTGATCGATTGCGCATCGCGCGCGCCTAAACGACTAACATCGATATAATTTATTTGTGCAAGATGAAGCGAGAGACTTACTTAGTATTCTGCGAGCTCCAAATTATAGTCTCCAGCGTTTTGGCTGAAGGTAACGCCGATCTGCACACCAAGGTAAAGATCCAGAGATAATACTTCCAACCCCCGAGTCCCGCCATGCTGATAAAACCGTGGAGACAGTGAGCCGATAACTCGGTGCGTCGGACCGTGCGTCTTTATGGGTGGTTCGCCCGGTGGGAAGGTGAGCTTCGATCAGTCGGGAGCATGTGAGGTCGATATCAGATACATGTCCTTCTGTCCGACTTCTTCAGATCAGTTCCAGGCCCCCGCGTCCTTGACTGAACCGGCCGCTGCAACTGCGCCCAAGTCCCCGGTCCTTGGCTGGGTCTGGCAGGAGAGTGGTCCACCCCGTGCGTCCTGTTTGACCTGTGGCTGAAGCAACCGGGAACCAAACCGGCCCTTTGCGACCTGATCACCCACTGGGTGCGCCGCGATCTGGTGCGTGATGGACCAGATTTAACCGATCGTGCAGTTCGTGGAGCCCCGATGGGCGCTGCGGCTGCCGGAGAAGCGCTGCGCGGTGCCTTTGTCGCGGCTCCCCTGATGGTGTGTGTGTACCTGTCGCTGTATTTAGCCTACAGATGCCCACATTCATCCATCAGTCACAACTCCGCAGCACGCCGGGAATCTCGAGGTCCACTTCATTCCAGGGTTATCTTTCACTGCTCCTCCTCCCCTTGTTATTCTTCTTTTTGCAAAGGAATGGAGTTCCTATTGTAAATATCCCTCCCGGCTCTCAGCGCCGTTCCGCGTGCGTGTTGCGCTCCTGCGGGGCTGCTTCTAGTCCGATGCGTGCATGCTGAGCGGCCAGCCAAGCGCCGCGCGTCTACTTCTGCTCGGACTGATAAAAAAAAAAGAAAGAAAAAGAAAAAAGTACCCCGGGAAGACTAGACCCGCTCACCGGCCATCGCGGTGGCTCCAAACCCGCTTGCCAGGACTCGCAGGTCGCTGTAAAGTTGTGTATTTTTGCAAAAACCGTGGACGCCACTGAGCTCCGACGAGTGCCGCAGCTCGAGCTCAACTGTAACGAGAGCCAGGAAGCGCGAGCTTGGGACCGGCCCACCGCGTGCGTCGCAGCCAATCACGGCGCTCTGTCCGAACTCGAAGCAGGAAGCGAAGGCATTTATGGGGACGTGGGGAGGCTTGTGGCTGGGACGAGGTGTGATGGCAAGAGGGTGAAGCCCTTCCAACGAGATACAAGAAAATAAGAAAACACACACACACACACACAGCGCGCTAGACTACTGGAGCATGCTTACTGGGGAAAAACTGGCCTCTTTAATAAATGACATCTTGCACTAAACATTCAGACCACGTGTAATATTCTCCTAAACTGTTATTAAAGTCGCATCATCGGGCAAATGTAAATATGTCTGTGGTGGATAAACGTTTTTCCTCTTCATCACTGGGCTCTACTTTCAGAGTTTCAGAGTAAAAGTATAATAAACGTATCTAAATATACCTTTATTTCAACTCTGCAAAAATCTTTACAATGCCATGTCGACTATAGGGTTACAGTATGTGTTATTTTGGTCCTCTCTGTTTTCCTCTGTGAAAGGAATGATGATTAATGGTCTCTTTGGATCTGTTTCTAGTTGTCCCCTTTCGGGATAATGAACTGCATGAGAACTTAGTCTCCAGTGTCTGCAGACAATGGCCGCTCGTCGGTAGCCTATAGTCATTCGCCCATTCATTCATTGAGAAGGGAATGCTTGACACATAATTGATCATGTCCATGTCTGTGCCCCTTTTGTGTGTGTGTGTGTGTGTGTGTGTGTGTGTGTGTGTTTGAGAGAAAGAGACAGAGACACAAAGTGGACCGTTTATCCGATCAATGCTGCCCCCTAACGGTCACACTGAGATCGATAAAAGGGGATTTCAGTGTAATTGGAACAGAAGAGTAGAAAACATTTACAGACATGTCTCATAGTTCCTGGTATAATTGTTTTTTATTACATCCTGTTCTACCTCGTTTTCCCATAAAACTTTGTAAAAACTTGACATCAGCTTCACACCGGCGACCTTGCACTGTAATTATGTGTATAAAAGTGAGCATTTAATTGACCTGCCTGTGTGTTAGTGATAACAGGGGCAGCTGGATCATTACAGGCGCATTCCAAGCGGGGCCACAACTTCCCTTGTTAAATAAGTTTTGGGTGGTTGCACGCTTATCGGGGCCTGTCTGCGCCACAGTGTCGCCATAGCGACAACAAACAGGCTCAGTTGCCACAAAGCCAGCATGTCCTGTATGATGCCCTGAACCTCTGGGGATACCTGATATCTCACTTGCGAATCAGATGGTCGCATATAGATACCCGATCTGCTGCAAGCCAATGAGATGCCTCTCGTGTGCAACTTTGACAAGAACCCACAGCTGCGCCACGGGCCGAGCGGCCAATGGCAGGGCGACGACCGGCGCCATGTTGTTGTAAGTCGGCCATCGAATGGAGCGGGATCAACAATATCGAAAAGACCTGCAGATTTCCACAAGCAATAAAAACTAATCTTTTACAACAGCACACGTGGTAGACAAACCGCATGTCATCACATGCAGCATGAGAAGATTATGGAGGGATATGACCCTGTTATTCTGGCTTCTGGCATGGCCAAGGATAAGGTTTAAGAGACAAAGAAGCGTAATGACTGCAGCTTTCATGTTTAGTTACATACGCCATGGAAGGAGATATGATACCCCTCCTGACCCACCACCACCTCCTCCAGGAGTAGCAGCAGCAGCAGCTACCGGCGTACAGACAAAGAAGGAGGTCAACGTGTTAATGTGCGCAGGTGACCCTGATAAGTGTTTCCATTAAAAATCTGAATATGCTGTCATACCACACACACTCATTCACAATAACGAGGGGCCTTAAATGTGAAATCAGGCTGGAAGATGATTTGCACAGTTTAATGCAAAAGTTTACTGTTGTTTTTTTTTAATTCAGTTATGTAATTTCACCTGTTTTTTTTTTTTTTTTTACTTTGTGAAGAATCTGAAGTGTATTAAGATTATCCTCACCACAATAAATTCAAGGATGATGTCATTAGCATGACTGTACCGCGGTCATTACAGTGACATCTGCCTGAGTTAATCACAGTTTTCAAAAAGTACAGAGAGGTTATTATGATATAGCGGTTATCACGTGGTGATGATGGATCGCCACAATAAGAGGAGCAGCAGACTCCAACCTGCTCCTCTGCACTGATTTCTAAATATTTCATGCTGCTTATGAACTTCTGTCTTCATTGCTCTTTTTGTCAGTCAGCCAGAGAAGGTAAATTGATTAGTTACAGTGGGGAAAAGATTTAATTGACAGGTTATTATGGGCTGCAATCGCTCAAACAAAGAAGCCCAAAGCAGGAGCAGACCCAGGGCAGACAGGACCGGCTGATTAATGTCAGACAGGTTTTCAAATTCTATCCAGCAGCAGTGTAGCGTGGACAGGCTATGTGCTGTGTGAAACTATGCAGGACCTTCTGAAGGATATTTGAGTTCCATGTGAAGCTTTTGGAGCCCACTTTCACAGATGTTTGTGCGTGGTTGTTTGTTCTAGAACTCTTCTCTGGTGCCTGAACATCTCCAGCAGAGCCAGTCTTTTAAAAAGTCACCTAAGTTAATAAAAAAAAAAAAGACACGGTGTGAATTTAAAACAGAATACAAATATTGAACGAAAGAAAAGTAGTTTGGTCATTATGGAATCAAACAATTATTTAGTTAACTCTTTCTGGTGGCCATAAAGATCAAACATATGTGTCACCGTTTCCTCAACGATGCTGTAGAGTAGTAACGAGAACAAAACTAGAGTCAAACGTTGTAACGGTGCTGGTGCCTGGTGTGTTTCCTCAAGGCTGGGCCTCATCTTTCTAAAGAATAAAGCTGCTAGATCCAGAAGGAATATTTCTATCCATCACGCTCCTAGCTGTGCTCGGCCCACTGCTCGGCAGCTGGAGCAGTCACACCCTGCGTGGCGTTCCCAGTCCAAACGCAATTTACTCGAGCGACTGCTTCCGTTCATTTGGGGCAGGGGTGAGAGGACCCGCAACACAACTCTCACAACTTCAGATCGTTCACTTCATCTCAGCTCCATGTTCTAAGAAAAAAACACTTTATTGCTTTTTTGATACATGTCAGGTGCTCCACAAACTTCAGCCGGTCCATTTCTGCTTCTACACTTCTGGCTTTTCAATTAACATGTTAGGAATCTTTCATCAAATCTTCTTCTTCTTTTTTTTACATAATTCCAATCAATCAACCTGAGCGCAGAAAAGCAGGGCGGACATGTGCAGATGCTTATCGCATTAAGAGGATCCCCAAAAAAAACTCTGCACAGGTTGTCTGGCCCGTTATTTGTGTTGCTGGAATACAGCAGGATATCGCGAACAACTTATTCCAGTGGAGCGTTTCGCTTTGGAGGCTTCGCAACAAGCAGATGTCTGCCAAAGTTCAGAGAACTGGATATCAGTCAGAACAGCTGCGGCCTGTTTGGGAGAGCTAGTGGCTCATTTTATCTTCCTGTATTCAAAGCTCATTGGTCAGTTTGGAATAATTCACAGAATTAGTTATTGGAGGTGACGTTAAGTTAGCATAAGTGTTTTCTTGGTGGAACTCAACTGTTCTCTTCCAACCCCCTGGAATTGACTCCCATTAAATAATACTGGAACATGTCCTTCTTGTGTTGATTCTAAGTTTGTGGGTTTGAAATAGTAAATTAATTGGCTTTCTTGTCAGCTTGACTGCTCTGGGGGCTCCATAAATCTATCGTCTTTGCATGCACACTCGCAATCGTGCAGTATTTTAGGGTTCGCTGTCTGGCTCAAGGACGCTTCAATGGCAGACTGCAGGTCGAACATGTGGAATTATTTGTGTGGATTATAAATAGGCCCCTTTTACTCTGCATGGTGTGCCCTGCTGGCTATAAAGTACACGGCAAAGCAGCGTCATGAGAAAATGAGAACAAGCAGTTGAAACTAGAACAGGACCAGAATAGAAGGAGCACAATAATCGGAGTAGATCAGCCAACAAACAAGTGCTACAAGCTTGGGGGTGACATTTCCAGCTGTAGAACAGCTCATCAAACATGGATTTAGATGCTTCAGGAGACAGTATCCAGCAGCGGAGAGGATCACAGATCGCCATGCATCGACATATAGCAGAGTTAGCTCTTCTTCTATACGTAACGGTTAGCGTCATGTGTATAAGAGCCGGATAATTATAACAAAACAACGTGTCACTGGTGGGCCAGCCTGGAGCTGCTCCTGCCACTGAAAAACAGCTTCTGGGTCAAGTTCCTCGTTTCTGCTTGACTTGTTGTGGAAGTTGTAACTCACGATGAGGGAAATCTCAGCAAAGATTCCACATTTACCCAGAAAAAAGTTCCACCAGGAACCGAGACGCCGCCTAAAGTAGGGACAAGTGGCTGGAATTTCTGAGAGCAAAATAGGGATAGTGAGTCATTCTTGACTGCTTATCTGCTCTCAAAGTCCAAGTTGAACGCTGCTGCGAAGGGCACGGTTCCTACCCATCTGATATTTACACTCAGCAAACACTGAAACCATGACATCATTATCATTCCAGGATGTAGCCACAATGGGCCTGTAGTCAGCCCAACAACCGCACCGTAAAAGTCAGTCACACTTTTTAAAAAAGCCTTGACTCTCTTTTGACTGCCTTTTTTTTTTAACCCTCGTAACATCCCCTCTCGGTGACACGGTCGTGATCTACAGCCCTGGCTGGAGACCAGAGGGGTGCGCTGGTTCATTGGAGCTGTGGGAGACCTTGGCTCCAGCCGGGGTTATGGACCCAGGTAGGAGCGGAGCCCCTCTGGCACGCACAAGGTCAAGTGTTTAACCCTCGTTATCTGGAGAGGACAAGGAACATGTGACCAGGATGTTCCAGCTGTAATCAATATCAAGCAGCCATTAACTACTGAGACAACAAAGCTCTTACAAACACACACACACACACACACACGCAGGCTTTCATCCGCACCACGTCAAGCGCTCGCTAAAGGAAACACCAAGACACAAATGCAAACAACATGGTCCCGCTCCAAACACAGAGCCGCCTGAAAGAGTGGGAAAAACATTGATAATGTAAACGTGCTATTTTCAGACGGCTGACACTGAGAAGTCGTTGCGCGAGCGCTCCGAGCTGCTTTGATTGAACTGTAACAGCCGCGGCCCCGGCCAAACACAACAGCCGGGGCCGCCGCAGACGTCCTGTTTGCGGTGGGCTTGATTGCAGCCCAGCTGTCTGCCTCCTCTACCCCTCTTGGTTGCATCTCAGCTGTCATGACAGACAGGAAAAGTACTGATTACAGGCAAATAACAATGTGCGCCAAACAAGTCCTCCCTCATGTAACATCTCAGCAGGAGATGTGAGGAAAATAAAACTCTTATACCAGCAATCATGTCTAATAACAAGCCGAGACAATGGCTGATCCGCGTACAGATCTTTGTCTACATGTAAACATGACAGCATCTTGATAACAGTCCTGATGAGGAGGCGGTGCGGATCTGCCTGCCTTTGGCCCTCGGTGCTTCTCGACGTCGCACCTTTTTGGCCTCCATGAGTTTCGAATTTAAACTTCTGCTGTTTGTCGCTTGGCATCGGAGAGGGTGAAAGCTTAACTCCTCCTGGAGCGGAGGCTCCGAGTTGGGACACACAAACTCACAAACGTCACTAATTCCCTGTGATTATTTTTGAGGGTAAAGATTCTGCTGGTCCCTGGCCCCCGAGGGTTTAGGGAGCGGCTGAACTGATGGAGCTGATGTGCCAAATGCTTGCCTGGAGGGAAGGAAGGGGGTGTGGTG
>CAAE01014998.1:1991145-2065085 GCA_000180735.1 Tetraodon nigroviridis
CTTTTGTCCAAGTCTGCTTGTGTGTCAAACATTATTTCACACTCATCTTACCAGGCCGGGAGGGAATTTGGGCACCCAAAAACAATTGGAACAAAGAGGGGGTCACGGGACGGGGGGGGGGGGGATCTCAAGAGGGCCCCCTTCACCGGCCAAGAATAGGAGGGCAACAAAAGTGAGAGAAAAAAGGGCTTCAGGGGAGAGAAGGAGGAATGAGAGGAAAAGAGAGGGTGGGAGCTGGTGAGAGTGGGGGTTAAAGAAAGAGGAGAGGGCGAGAAGGGTACAAAAGGGGGCATTTGAATCCACTCTAATTAAGGCCGGTGTGATGGACGGGACCTGCGGACGTGTCTCCTTTCTCTCTGAGCGCATGAGTGTGTGTGCACGAGGGGGGACGGTGTGAAGGTGGGCGGGGCCAGGGCGCTAGTAGAGATGTCTGCTGCCAGCAGCCTGAATGGGACAAAGACATGAATAGGAACTTCAAAGGGAGCTCTGGGTCCCTCCCTGCACCCCAGCCTCCATCACCGGCCCTCGGCTGGTCAACAAGTTTCTGTTCAAGTGGTGTGTGTGTGTGTGTGTGTGTGTGTGTGTGTGTGTGTGTAGGAGATTCTGTTTTTCAGTTTGTTATTTCCTGATTGCTAGCTGTGTTTCTTGGCAGTGGATTGTGGATTTGAAAGGGTGTCCTTCCATCGGTGTGCCTGGTTCTCGCGCAAGTGTGTGTGCTTGAAAGAACAGACAGCGGGATGCAGGTATAATAGGAACAGGGGGTCTGAGTCATTGGCCCCCCTCTCCCGTCTGATGAGAGCCCCCAGCTCCATGCAAAACAAGTAGCCCGCAGCGCTGATGCACCAGAGAAATGATTGTTGCTAAATTATCCAGAAGGATTGAGCATCTCATTTGATCCCGGCGTTCCTCGCTGCTTTTGGCCCGTGTTATGAGCTTCTGGTGTGTGTCGTCAGATTGTTCTTGGCTGCAGCTCAGAGCGTTTAATGATCCTCTACTTATCACTCCTCTCCTTCTGCAGCAGATACTCCTTCAAGTGTCTCTCGGTGGCGCTAATAGCCTCGTGCAGTTTTCTTCCCTGCTGCCAGGGACTCGGAATTGCTCCGGGGCCTGGGAAAAACCAGGAAGGCCTGGCGGTCAGAGGGCTCGGCGAGATAAGATTTGTGCATGGCGGGGCTTTAGCTTGTGTCAGTGTATGTTATGTTTGTCACAAAGGTATCTCTCCTGTCTGAGCCCACTTCCATCAGTCAAGAGTCGGGTCAGACTCCAAAGAGCCTCAGATCAACGTGTCGTTGTTGCTGGCTGCCGTCGCTGACATGTGCCCGGTGACATCACCGCCACCGAACGGATGCTTCCCAGCAGAAAGATCTTCAAAACTCATACATGTAGTCGTTCTACGGGAGGGGGAAAACACCTCGGCGACCTCCTCTTCTCTGCCTGGCAGGTGCAGCGTGGTGGCGCCTGCTGCAGAGCTATTTCTCCCAGAGGAAACGTCCCTGAACCCGTCTTTGTTTTTCAATCGGAGTTAAAAACCAGCGTTTCTGGGAAAACACGCCTCCCATTTGAACCAGAGGCCGCCACGCCGAGATAACTTTATCTACGGATAGAATGTTATCTCGCATCCTGATTATGTCATGTTTTCAGCTGAGTGTGATTCTGCGCTGCTATAAATAGAGAAGCCATAAAAACCCGAGCGGAGGTCTGTAATGTGTCATGTGAGTCACACACATGCACACACACACACGGAATTATCGTGGCGCACCTTTAAAATAAGCACAAATATAGGTTCAGAGTTAAAAAACACTAAAAAAATACAGAAGAAATGCAAATGTTACCAAAAAAGCAAAGAAAAAAAACCCTGCCGTGCTTTAGACTCGCAGAGACAAACTCCTGAATCTGAGTGTGTCCTTGTTAGTAAGCAGCCGAGGGTGCACCAGCGCTCTCAGCTGCTTCATCAAAGCTTCAGCAATTACTCCTGTCGTCCCTCACTCCAGCATAAATCTGCTCTTATCTCCGCCGGCTGCAGGATCAGGGAATATCAGCAGCAGCATCTGCTCCATCTACAAACCCAGCCGCTAACGGCACAACAAAGTAGATCTGCAGGCACAACTGATGGAGGGAGGGCCACCGGAAAACAAGAGTAGGGCGGGGGCGGGGGGGCTGCTGAAAAACTGAGAGTCACAGATACAGACAGCCGGAGAAGACGGGGGAGGAGGGGGTGGCGGTTGTGTTGACGCTGTCTTATTTGCACTCATTCACACTGTGAATCAGGCAGTCAGAAAAAAAACAACCACCTTCAGTCAGAATGAATTCTAACCGAGGCACATGGAGAAAGACGAGAAGAGAGAGAGAGAGAGAGAGAGAGAGAGAGAGAGAGAGAGAGAAAGGGCCGCAGCTCTGGCTGGGGTGAAAGGTCAGAGTTGAGGATTGAATGGTCAGACTCAGATATGAAGCAAAGATCAGCATGTCATATTTATTGGAGGGGCTAACGTCATTACTGACTGTTTGTCCAAGGGCCCGTGAACCCCCAGCCTCCAGCCTCGGCCCCCAGAGGACCCTGGACCCAGCGCCTCCTCCCAGGACACACTTTCTCCATCGGAAACAGAAGTTTGCACACTCACAGGGTTTTTTTTTTTTAAATCCATACTGGCGCACACCTGGCTGGAGCAGCCAGCCTGACAAATGACAAAGATCTGCTGGTTATTTTGGGAGGATGTTTGTTTCCTTCATGGTCGGACTAAAGCAACATCTTTCATTCTGAGCTCTTCATCACAGCTGTGACCCTGACCTCTCTCATCCACCTCCAGCTCTTTCTGCCGTCCTTCCTCGTCCTCTTTCGGCTTCCTCCTTCCCCCTCTCTCTCTCTTTCTCTCTCCCTCTCGCTTTCTCTTGCCCGAGGTCATCCCTGTCTCTGAGTTTGATGGTATGCTTTTGTTGTTACCTCCGTGATGGTTTAAGCCGGCTACCGCCATAATTCAACAATTTGTCTGGAGACTTTTGAGGAAATTCGGTGTGTGGTTTGGGGCCTGACCCGTGGAAGTCATGATTAGCTTCTGGTCGCGATCCAGATCTCCATTCCAGATCACTTTTCACACTTGGACATTGGTCAAAAAAAAAAAAAAGGTTTTTTCCCTCAGCTTTAGGTTTCAGGCAGGGGAGCAGAGGTATGGAATACACTGAGCGTCTTGTTGTTTTTATGGGATGCGTGTCGACGCAGACTGTACCTAAATTTACAGCCCGAGCTGCGGGGAGGAATCTACCTCCGAAGAAAAAAACCACACAAAAAGCGTACAGAGCTAGAATGTTACGAGAGAACATTGGAGGGAAATACCTCAGCTCCAGGTGTCAGCTGGCAGGTCAGGGGTGAGGGGTGATGGGTCACAAGCCACCCCTCGGGGCTCCGTGACCTCACAAGACTGATGAAGAGTGTGCTAACAAGGACCAGCTCTCTCTTACGGTGTCTGCCCTCTCTCTTCTCATCTTTGACTGCCTCTTGTGTTTTTTTCCCTTTCTCCCACCCACCACCGACCCCCCCCCCCACCGCCCCGGCCGCCACTCTCCGAGGGGCGGCCCTGGCAGCAGCGGAGTACTAATACTTATACCTGCTTAAACCTCCAAAGTACCTCACCATCTGTCGACTCTCTGGGATTTATAATTGTCATCATATCACATTCAAACTAGACGTTGTCACACTCTTACATAACCTAACCTCCATCTACCAGTAGCTATAATACTTAAGAATAGATTGAATAAATTATTATTGGGTGAAATGTTAAATTCTGGCCGGCAATAGAAGTGCTTTCTTTCTAATGAGGCTCTTCCGCTTCATCTCTGGCGTGGATCCATGCACAGCGGTTATTAGGCAGCTAACTGTGAGGGCAATGCACACGCGCACGCACAAATGGAAACGCCACGGACATCACACATACGCGCGGATTTAAAATGCACACGCCCGCACGCTGGGCCATTTGCACAGTCGTATTATAGAGCCAATTAAAGAGATGAGTCTTATTAGCGGAGGTGCCCCAGCCCTCGTTCATCACCAGGCTTTCCTGGCAGGGCCCGGCTGAATGTCACGCTTTCCGTCATCTTTATGAGACCTGTCTCATCATGCCCCGGATGAGACACTCATCCCAACTTTAGCGAGTTTCATGATTTAGCAGATCTGGCTTAGCCCAGAAAGGTATTCGGTCGTCTTTGCGGGTCACCTTTGAACGAGCTTTAAAGGATTCCAAAATGGAGGCGCAGGAACGTAGGCTGCCTTGCTGTGCTGCTAGCTGGTGTGTTTTCAGTTTCCAGCTTCTAATGAGGCAAAAAAGGAGCTGTAAACTAGTTTTTTGTCTCTGGGGGAGAACGGCTGTTATCTCCGAGGCCTAACGAGACCGCCTGAACAGCGATGTGGCACGAGGAAAGGGGAGGCGAAGGGAATCACGTTCCAGGGTAAATATCAGGCCGGTCTCAGCTGAAAACCTGCCTTGTTTTCTCGCCTGGTGGGGTCGAGCGCCCGGCCTGGACCTCTGGACCACCTGTAGGCCGGCCGATGACAGATTCCCTCCACACGCTGGAGCATCTCGGCCCAGAGTGTCAAAGGCAAACTAATCCGGCTGCTTCTGTCCTCCACGTACAATAGTCCCGTCACTCGTTCCCTCATTCAGCGGAGCTTTAGAGCCTCGCCCGCGTGTCAATATGAAGCAATCCGACAGCAGGCAGACAGTAGCTCCTCACAGCGCTCTATTGATAGCACGCGGCTGGAATCTCTGACCTGTTCTGGCTCGTCTCATGAAACCTGCTCCTCATAATGAAGGCCGCTCATCCTTTTCTGGTTTCACGTCACCTTGACATCTCTGTTACGACACACACAGAAGGTTTCCTCCTAATCCAGGGGAGATTCTTCCCTTCTGTTGGGCTGCCAGAGATTTTATTGGATGCTCGGTGCTGTGTCGGAGCAACGCGGCTCAGAAATGCCAACAGCGGGGCGTACCGCGTGGCGGTAGGGGGTCGGGTTGTGGAAGCGAGCTGGTGCCTCTGTTCCTAATCCGAGAGCCCTGTGAATGATTTTCCAGGGTCAGATGCTGGTTTTTTGCTGCCTTCACAAGCTGCAGAGTTTAGCAAAAAGTGCTCAACTTCAACTCCTGCAGGTTTGTCCTCTCAGCAGCCTGGTGAGCCTCTGGTCCTTTATGCCGGGCACGCTCGGCTGAAATCTAGATAACGAGTGCAAACGTGCATTTTGAATTCTCACGAAATGATTGTTTGGATTACAAAAGCCAGGTTTTTGTGTGGACTCGGCAACGTGATTGTCAGACCTCCTTGACCCTCTCGATAGGCTCGACACCGGCTGAGCTGATAGGACCTGCGGAGGCCTGCAGGTTATCAGGAGTAAACACAAGCCTGCCCGGCGGCCATCGCAGCTCTGATTTAAACCCAAAACCCAGCCCTGACCCCGGCAACACCATGACCCCGGGCACTGCTGCACGAGGGGATGAGGGGGAAATAAGAGTTTTAGAACAAGATTGCGGAGATAAAATGTTCCAGCTTTTATCAATCTGCTTCTGGCATCTGCAGAAAACATAAACTCTTTTTTTTGGCATCTTTTTGCGTGAACGTCGCTAAAAAGCTTATCTCTACTTGGAGACCTCGGCTGGTCTGTAAAGATCGTTTGCAACCATAACTTCCCATGTACTTCTGGTGAGATCACTATTGCAAGTGTGCAATGATATTTTTAACCAAAGGCAATGAAGGCTTCTTGTTTACTTCTGATAGAAACGTGTAACTGGAATGACTTTATGACTTGTATTTGCACTTGGTCGTTTTGTGCATGTCAGCTCTGCAGCTCTCTTAAATTCCAACGCACGCCTGCAGACAATGCTTTAAATGTCATCAGGAAAAGAAAGAGTGGCAGCTCAGCTTTGGCCACTGAGGTAAGTGCTTTCCCACACATCATTCTGACAGCCGTCATGTGACACACTGACTGATGACAGATGAGCCTCTCCCAGTGTCTCAGGCTGGACATGAAAAAGGGAGAGGTGCCGGCTCCTCCATTTTAATACTAGCGCGTTGATCCGTGTACCTCTTTAGTCATGCAGTTAGCGCAGTGTGCAGCTTTCATCCTTTCCTCCACTTCCTCAGGTCTTCACTTTTATCATTACAGCAACTGCGGCGCCCTTTGTCCCTGCAAAATGGGGCATTACTTGAGTTACAATGGCCTCTTTTGTCCTCAATATTAACATAAAAGCTGTCGAGTAAGGAGCATGACGTGCAGAGACTGCAGATTCAAAGAGAAAATAGACATATATATTCCAGGGTGACACAATCTAGACCAATAAAGCTGTTATTCTGTCTGCGTCTCTGTCGACGCTCCGCAACGTGGGGCGTCGCCCTCTGGCGGCAGAAAGGGGGAATTACACGCTAACTTCGCCGTTTCTGTTCAAATTCAAAAATGAAACAAATCCATTAAAATCTAATTAGGGTGCAACCAGAGGCCAGTGTGAAACATGAGCTGAAAATGATCAACGTGCCACAGGTGAATTGTGTTGATTTTTATTCAAAAGTTACTGTCTCCAGACAAGTACAAATCAGAAAACAGTGGCAGAAAGAGGAAAGGATAAAAGACAACAACTGAAAGAGTGTAGGCAAGGGTGCAGAAAAATAAAACACTGAAATGTCCAAAACGACGGGGAAAAAAAATTAAGTTTTGTATATATACACATGATTTAATAAGAATTTATACCAATGTAGTGGTAAGTAACAAACAATAAACAGTACTTTTCTGTAAAGAATTTTCTTTTACTTACATAAAATAATTAGGCAAAAAACACATATAGGCTGTTCATCTACTTTATCACATTACATCTGCCCACCTCGTGTTTCATGTTCTAAGAAGCCAATTAGCCATCTTTAAACGCGAACCCGATCCTCTGACATGGGAAAGGACCCAGGAGGTGGCCTTCAGAAGCATGTTTAAGGCGTAAGCACGGAATGACTACAAAATGACAACCTCAGTAGACAAAACATTTCATTAAAACGTGTGTGACAAATACATGTCAAAATCTAAGCTTTGTCTAGCTGCCACGGCGCTGCTGAATAACTCCCATCGTCGGTATTGTCTGCGCGACGGCCGTTCACGTCCAACGTTTGAAACTGCGAGTACGCGGTGACAGGACTTGTTCTGTGTTCAAACCTTAAAGCTGAATTTCACAAGTTGTTTTCAGTTGTTTTATCCAAACTAATTTACAAGTAGGAAAAAAGGTAGAAACCCGAAAGACATTTTTTCCAAGACAAAAAGAAGGGAGAAAAAAAAAAAAAAGCCCTAAAAATACAAATTTAAAAATATTCCTCGACGCATGGGTTCACATGCTCCATTTTGTTTTACTTACACGTCTCGCAAACTTTGTGACTGAAGATCGAAAAGTAAGAAAAAACGAAAACCACATATATAAAATCAGCACCGATTCATATATAACTTTTATTTAAAATGTAGAGATTCGACATTATGCTGCTGGACATTTAGAGAAAAGAAGGTGTGTGATTCTTGGAAGGAGCTGCTTTTTTTCCCCCCCCGAGCCCACGCAGTGGCACGACCGATAGAAATCCTTACCATCTGGGGCGGTGGGGGTGTGGGTGGGGGCAACAAGGGGTGGTCCAAATCTTGGGGTTAGCCCAAAGACTCACTGATTAACAAGGCCGGGGCACCCGGGGGGGGGGGGGGCTCTGGGGTTCTTCACAGCATAAAGGGATCGTCAGAGATTCTACGTGACATCTCGCCATCTGAGCCACCAGTGGTTACCAGGACCTCGGAGCGGGCCCGACGACGGGGGAAAGAAAAGACGGGGGGAGGAGAAAATCAAAGCACAGGAACATAAAGACCTCCATCCACTTGGCTAACACAGTACAAGCAAGCTACTACAGTCTGTTTATAAATTACTACTTCACACCTGGTAACTTACTACATTTGTAAAAAGGGTTAGGCATGAACAAAAATGCTTCTTAAGTTAAACACACCAATTCATTCCGCTTAAAAATGGAAAGAGGAAAGAAAAGCTAGTATGGAGTTTTCTTTCTTCAGACATGTTTCATTTCTAATAGGTTTGGAAGTGGCCTGCTTTTTTGTTTTTTTCCAAACAGAAAGAGCTTACCCAAGATTATAAAAGTAAATATTTGAAACAAAGTCTCTCTGAGCAAGCAACACTGAGTGTGGGTCGCCGTTGGTCCACGTGGTGTACAAGCCTTTTTTTTTTTTTTTTTTCATTTTGATTTTCTTACAGAAAACACTTCCCATTTTCGCATCTAAAATTCTCTTTAAATACAAAGCACATCTTCTTATCCCAGCGTCAAAATTATCTGATTATTAGCTTAAAACATGGACACCCCAAGGACCTAGGAGAAAAAACAAATAAAGGTTTAATTTACAAGGTGTAACAGACAAAAGCACCACCTCCAAACTCCTGCTTTTATGTCGCTGGTAAGATGGCGCACGAATAAATCAGCAACGGGCAGCAAAGTGTGGCGCTGGCGGAAGACTGAGAACAACTCCTGATGAGATAAAACTCATCTTTCAGATATTCGGCTGGAACCAAAGAGTGCGAAAAGGAAAAAAAATAAAAATAAAAAACAACATTTCACATTTCTCAGCCGCACCACAATATTCTGTCTGGAGGGATTTTGCATTTCAAAGCTCAGCATCACAAATTAACCGGAGGAAAAAATCCCCCTGGTTTCACAAAGTTCAAACAAGAAAGAATTATTATCGTGTGTTTAAACAAGCAAAGTTTTACGAGCGGAACTCCGCCGTTTTGTCTCTTTAGGGACCCTCGATAGAGGGCGTTCCCAAGTGGTCTGTTTCTTCCACTGTAAACTAGTTTACTACCACAGAACGTAAACCTCAGCTCGGCTGTGTGGGAGAGCGTCGGCGCTTACCGATTCGTCCATGATAGAAGCAGGGTCAAAGTAGTCTGGCTTCAGCTCGGACCTCTCGCGACGGTTCTTCGACGGCGGCTGTGAGATAAACGCTGATGTTTAGAGCGGAAATCTCAACACTGGAACAAATCATTTTTGTTAAAGGCCCTCACAAAATTTGGAAGAAGGATGCTTAAAAAAAAAAACAAACAAACTCTTGCCCAAAGGTTTACAAGGGGAAGAAAAAAAAAAAGGCAGCTGTTCCAGTTTCTGTGTAATTCGGTGCAACATGGGAAGCTTTCCCAGACTGCAGGACCTTTAAATCTTGTTGGAAATGTTAGCTGCCTTTGGAGGGCAGACGCTGATCCAAACTATTTGCTGCGTTTGAGGTTAAAACTGGGGAAACATTTGCACGTTCAGCTCCAGTCCCCTTCGTTTCATCTTACCAGGTCGATGTCCATGGTGTCAAAGTCCATCCCTTCATTGAGGTCATCCATACGACCCTCAGACGACATCATCACGTCCTCAACGATCGGCTCTTCGTCCTCCTCCATGAGCCCAGTGCTGCGACGACTGCAAGCATTCAAAAACGGAATTCCATGGTCTAACACGGCAGGTGTGCGGCGGGGTTGTCGCCTGTGTTCGGGCGTGTGTGCTTACATGGCGTGCTGCAGGTTGGTCCTGAGCTTGGCGTAGTTCATGACTCTCTCCTGCTGCTGACGGGCCTCCTCTTGCTGCCTCTGCGCCAGCATCCACGTTACCTGGGAACTGGTGGCACCAAGGCATGTCCATTAGCACCGCTGGGATTCAACGGACCGGTGAACAGCATTCAATGAATAAATCCATTTTAAAAATGGCGTCAGAGCGCCAGAGGGCCAGAGGGCCAGGGCCAGCCTGTATACCTCAGAATGGGAAAACAAAAGAACAAAAAAAAAAGGCCCAGGATCTGTCCCGATGGAGCCAACACTTGGCAGGCTGCTGAGCACCAGCCCTACCCGACTGCCCTAAAAATGAACAGCACACCAGTGGGAACTGCTCTGAAATCTGTCTTTAAATATTTTGGCTCAAAATCTACTTCTCCAATTCCATTCTCAGACAATAAATGGTCCCATGAACTGGATACAGGCCCACATTCAATTTCTGAAAAACGGTCCAATGAAGCTTTGGGGAGGGGAAAGATAATAACAAATTCATTAAAATAGCGACAGAGTTTGCAACTTTCCCAATAGGCATAACTAATTATGTACATGCACAGCAAGGGCAGAGGTTCAGGGACTAAACTGACAACCGGAGGGAGACATCTATTAAAAAAAAAACAATCATTTGTAATTGAACTTTAGCATCGAGATAATGGGAAAGATGGGATGAAACATATCCAAGACATCAGAATGACGTGAATCTCTCTGAGCTGCGTTCACTTCAGGCGACGTACTTGTAATCCATGGGTGTCTGATGGTGCTGAGGCGTCTGTTGATGGTGCTGCGGGTGTTGGTGTTGCTGCGGCTGGTCGTGAGGCATGTTGTAGACGCCCATAAAGCTGTCATCGCGGCCTCTCTTAGCATCTCTCATGGCAGTGGAGGTGAGGTGGGGCGACGGCATCATGACGGGAGTCTGCATGCTCTGTTGCCATACCTCGCTGGTGCTGCTCTCCTCTGTTAAAAGAAAAAAAAAAAAATAAAAATACAATCATCACATCTACAGCCCTGTTCAGTGGTTCCTCCAGTTCTATTTTTAACTGCGTCCTAAGACTGTTAAAGTTTAAATGTCATTTTCCTTGTCTTCTTGGCATTTATTTATTTATCTATTAGTGGATTCCAATCCTGTAAGGGTGCGTTTGGATCCTGTGTACCAAAAGTTAAGAGTTTTCATAAGACGACTTTAAAAAAAGGGGGGAACGGCAGAGACTTGAGTGACATAGTGATTTTTAAGAAGTGCTTTTCACCGCTCACCATCTGCTGTTTAATCTTCTTAAGCGAGCTGTTAGAAGTACTTTTCCCCTAATCTGGTCTCCAACTGTTCTATTAAAACATATGCTGGGCTGGGAGAATAACATTTGTGGCTAGTATAAAACTCCAACTCTGCATGTTGCTAAAACAATTTGAACTGGGCTGGGGCAACAACATGTCTGACTTCGATAAAACCCATATTTCGGCATGTTGCTGACAATATACTTTGTGGCAGCTTCCTCTTAGCAGCTGATGTTCCAGCTGTGGCAGCAGAAGGCTTAGTCTTCTTGGAGCGGATGAGAGGATCCTCTGCTGGCAGTATCCGCTCAGCAGCGGACATTGTATCTTTTTCATCTTCTGCCTGGAGGGAATTCCTGTAGTAGATGAGTGGTAGCTCAGCTGTCTTATCCGCTTATCATTGTCATCTGGAGCGTCATAACTTTCTGCCAGGTTTTTGTTGCTGTTGGAGAATAGTGGGAGTCAGTAGTCCATGTGTTTGACATTTTCATTTGGATCGTCAGGAGGAGTTTCAGGTACATGTGGCTGATGGGAGGGAGAGGGGGAAGAAGGCCATATCAAGTGATCATGAACAAATGACCGCAGGAGTACATACAGGGAACGCACCTCATCCGAAGGAGCGGGTGCACATTCCAACATCAACTACTCATGCATCCGAAACACCAGTTGCACCAGTTGTCGCAAACACCTGTCACGCTAACAAACTGGAGGCTCGGCGGTGTGGAACTTACACAGTCTTCTTGTCTTGTCTCATAAGTTTGGAGGAGAACTCGCTCAGGATGTCCAGGAAAGCCAAGTTGAGCGGAGGGCCTCCTTCTCCCTGGGGACTCGGGTCCTTAAATGCAAATTCGATGCCATCCCTAGATAATTCCCAGAGACAAAGGATTGCCAATGATGAGCAAAGAGGAAGACGTTCCTTTCTGGATTTCTTTGTTTGAACAAGGGAGGAAGGCAACCAACACTAACAATCACTATGCCTGGTTTTAGGAATGATGCTCCACATTCATATTAAAGTTCAAGCACCTAAAAGAAGGTAGCACCTTGAGAAGAACTAAATTAAATTAGAACCACGGCTTTTATTTGTTTAGCAATTCTTGACCACTTAGCAGATCCCACAGAGACAGAAAATTAAAGTTGTCACACAAGCTGCTTCACCTCTAATTTGCTTAACGGGGTAATCAAACAAGTCGTTTAACTGTTTAACTATCAGTATTAACATACATAAAAAATCCCACACAAATAAGCAGGGGGAGCAACTAGAACTTACTTGTGCAGCATAGCAATAGCATCTCTGGTTTTGACTTGATCGAGACCAAAGGTTAGAGAGAAGCGGCGGGCCAATTCTTTGATTCCACAGAATGCAGAAGAGGAGCGATCAAAGCCATGGCCCAGCTCCGACAGCATTTCATTAAACAGCTAGTCAGAAAAGAATGTATATATTATTAGAGAACTGCATATTTCAAAGTACTGAAAAAATTCTGTACTACACTGACCTGCTGCAAACTGAGGATGAGCGTCTTGGCACACTGAATCTTATCTATTTGCCGAGTCTTACTCATAGTCTCCTTGATGATGTCGCCATAATCGTTGTAATACTGGAACAAAGAAAAATCCAGTGAAGGATGAAGAATTAGTTGTGTGGACTTTACTCAAACAGCTCAGTACAAGATAAAACTTTGCAGTCCACCGTGTGTTAAAAATGTTCCACTAACCCTCATGTATTGTTTAAAGATGTCCGCTCCCGTCTTCATTTCAACCACACAGTAGATGATCAGTTTACAGTAGGCAGCCAGGAGGTTCCTCCTTTTGTGCAGAGCTTCAATCTTTACTGCTTCGTCATCCTGCTGACCATCTGAAGAGATCACAACAGTTCATGTTTTTAAAATTCAATTACTCCCCCAGTCCACTAAAACATTAGCAGAAAACAAAAAAAAGTGATAAAACTCTGAGTACAGACGAGGATCTTCACCTGTGCTATTTGTATCATCGTCCTGGTCAATGAAGACATGGTTCAGGATGAAGGAGAGTAGTTCAGACTGTAGTGAGTCCTCTGGGGAATAGACAAGGGGCTCCAGGTGTTCCCTGCCTCCAGACACCATCTGATGGCTGAAGATGAGCAGGAGATCGCAGAGGATGGTGAATGCCTGCGAGAGGGGACAAAAACAACGGTGAAGCGGAGACTGTGGCGTGTACCCGTGCCCCTCAAGTCTGAGGATCACACTCAGACAGAAAGCTGTAAAAGCTTTTACCTGTTCTTTGACAGCTGTGTTCACGTTGGTGAGGTAGCGCTGACACATCATACAGAATGCCCTCATCTGCTTCCGTAGAGTCAACAGGTCATCCTGTAGAAGAGTGGAAAACCAAACAATACTCACGCCGCGTCACACACACTAAACATTAGTGCAGCTCAGAAACGTGAGAGCGGGTGACTCACCTTCCTGGAAGTGCCCTCAGATGACTTCGCAAGGTTCCAAAGGATTACATAATGGGTACACTGCAGCGAGTGGATGACTATCTGCTCCAAAAGAACAGATAGTGTTGGCACAAAACAGTAAAACTATTACTTGAAAACACAGAAAGCCTTTATTTTAGTAGGACCTACCTGTTCAGGCATGTCCCCGTTCTCGATGCCCGTGTTGAGAAGCTTGAAGTTGCTGGTAAACAGATCCCACCCTGACAGGTCGTGCGCACTTGAAAGAAATTTGAAACAGTCAATTTTGGGAACGTGTGCAGTGGTGCAAAATTGTTGAGGTACTTTAACTTTAAATAATGATATGAAGTGTGGCGAATTAGGCGATGGGTTATCCACATTCATCATACTTGTGGAATGCTGTGATCCGTTTTAGAGTTGACAAAACCTGGTAAGCATCATCTTCGTCGGCGTCTTCACCCTGGAGACACGGTTTGTAAATTCTGTTGGGTCCAAAATGTCTATACAAATAGCTAAGCATTTCATTGGACAGCCTAAATTCGAAATAATAACCGATGAGGTTCTTCAGGTACATTTAACAGCATCGCAGTGTTCATCGTTGTTCCTACCTCTTGTAGAAAATCCTCTAGTAGCTTGTTAAACTTGTCAACCAGCTCATCTAGCAACTGGGAGCGAGCAATATCCACCCTGTTAAAGATTGTGAACTCCTCATTGCAGAGGGCGTGATAGGTTTTGGAGCAGGCCTCCAAGACTTCAGTGTCAGTGTGCTTCTCCACTATTTCCCTGATCTGACGCAGAAGGGACTCCAGGTGCTGCGTTAAAAGAGAGAGAACAACCCATGAATAAGAATAATTACCAACAATGATAGGACTCTTTTCTTTGAAAGGCTTTAAAAAAAAAATGTGTTCATTTGTCTGATGTGTGGCTTACTTTCTCCAGACGTCCTGTAGTATAAATTTCAAGATCAAAAAACTGAGGCAGTTGCAACAGGTTTGTCACTTTTTCTGCATCCACAGCATACTGGGGAAGAGAAAAGAGGGTAACGTTAATGAATAGAGAAGAGAAAGGCTCTCCTAGTGTATACCAGTCCTACCGACCTTGGCCAGTAGAGGGGGCAAAGCCACAGCAAACAACTCTGTTATCCTGGTCCTGTCATCCAGCTGGGTCTTCTTCTCTTTAGCCGTCATCACCTGAAAACACAAACATGACCATCACACACTTGCCCTCACAGCTTTGCTTGTGTGAATGCTCGTGTTTATGAGCACAATGCTGCTCAAATTCGAACACCTATTTATTCATTTACACAGGCTGATTACCTTTGCCTATTCTGTTTTATAAATGTATGAGGAGGGAAGTCTGTCTTAGATTCCTGTATCTTTAAATAGATTACAATAACACGATGAGAGTGGGTTCCACTTGATGTTTTAACAAAGCTGTCCAGTTCTGTCCGAAGACATGGAGACCCTACTTGAACAGATCTGAATGACCAGTTATCTGACGTGGACGTTGCTTACCCTTTTCCCCGTGCCTCTTCCAACAGGTGGGTGGCATTCAGCAGCCTGGCGAACGGTGCACAGCATGATTTCAATCAAGGCTGTCTCCTGTCTGTCTGTAAGAGCTGCATTGGGAAAAAAAGACACAGAAAGAAATGACTCAATGGTGCTTCTTTTGCACATACACCACACGTATGTTTAAAAGGAACCAGTAACATACCTTCCTCTCCTGGCAGTGTGTCATCCAGAAGTAAGCTGATCATACAGTCCCAGTCCTTCAGTAGCTCTGTACCGCATTCCCAGAGCGAGTCCACCAAGTACGCTGCATGCTCGTGGAGCTAGTAGCAGTGACAGAAACAGACATGGTCACACAAACAGAACCTGGGAGACAAATTCTTTTAAAGCTTCCAATATTAGACATGATTTCTAACCATGTATGACGGTGAATTAGAGGTTAGCCATACTGTACCTCACTCTCGAGGAAGAAGAAAACAGTTGTCTTTAGGAGGTTGGCGTTGGGGCTTTGTCTGCCTCTCCTCTTGGGGGCACCTTCCTCCTCCTGTTCCCGCTGGCTGAACAATCTTTATGAGAAATAATCATTGATTTATTGGGTATGATGAAAGAGTAATGCTCCCAGTGCAGCTGCTTTTCAAAGAATGAAGTAGAAGTTTGCCCAAGTAAGCTTGGCAATCTGAGCTGATGACTAAAAATAAACGTCCAACAAAGACCGGCTTTCACCGAATTCAAACGAATGCTTCGACTGGAGGTAACTGAGGTCAAAACAAACGTGGTTGAAACGCTGCCAGGTGAGGCAAAGGCACCATGCGATGATGAATGAATCTTTTCCTCCTCTTTTTTTCAACCAGCATCTATATTGATTTTTCTAATATTTATTCTGTTTGACTCTGGCTCAGTAATACGGCTGATTTTTGTTTGACATACTTCTTGTAGAGGAACTCCCCAGCTGCGATGGCAACGGGCCTGTGCGCAGAGTAGACCAAGTGATACACACTCTCACAGTCCTCGGGGGTCAACACCTCCTCCGTACTACTGTTGAGACAACCACAAAATGATGGTCAGAGAGGGCAACACATTCATTGCATGTGATTTTTAAAAGGTTTTTAAAGACAAACTCTTGACTATGAAGAAAAAAACTCTCATAAAGTACCAGTTGATAACATTTGCAAACATCAAAACACACAACTTCTTACTTCAAAACAAGAGTGAGGAGTTTGATCGCTTGCACTGCAACGTCGTACTCTTTGTCCAGAGTCATTGAGACAATACGATCCTGGAGAATGACAGAGAAAACACATTCCACAAGTTTTCTGATTAGCTCATCCCAGTCAGTCAATTCAGTCACAACTAACACTGTTTCTGTGTGTGTGTGAATGAGCCAGACGTTTTAACGTCACCCAGCAGGTGGCGCTCACCTTGAACCGGCTGGTGAAGAGTTCCAGTCTTGCATTGAGCTCTCTGTTGTAGTAGAGACCCTGCAGAGCTGTCAGACACTTCAGGCGTACCTCACCTTGCTGAAACAGAGAAAAAGCAAACAGTCCGCAACACAAATATGAGGATATTTGTATTGTCTGCCTGTAACTTGCTTCAATCTGTTTTCAGTCGAACACACTGATGCTTATGTATGCACAGTTGGAATCTTTCTATTATACAGAAAGTTTAAAACAGCACAGAATTAACCTTTTTCCAAGCTTTACTAATAATTTAGCAAAAAACTAGTTGAATTGTGATTGCATTTGCTGTCAGGAAGAGAGAAAATGCATCTCTGAATAAACTCATGACCCACCTTATCGTGCATTGTCCAACCCACATACTTCAGATAGCTGTCGTTAAGAAAGGCATCGCTGTAGAGTTTCATCCACACTCCAATCTCTTCTATACAGATGGCCCTGATTTCTGCTATTGAGTCACTATTAGAAGAAGAAATGGGAAAATTATTGCCTCCCGCCAGGTCGCAGGTGGTCTGTGATGCTGCATTATCAAAACATAATTCTTTAACGCAACATAAAAGTAATTTACCGGTATCTGTGAACAAACACGCCTTTAAAAATTGCATTCATCATGTTTTCGATTTCATCCTGATTTTCTTGTAGCTGAAACAAAAACACACATTTATTAGACAAATAACCTTCGGGCAGGAAGTGTTGGTAAAATGACTTAGGTGTGACATCCAGCCTGACACCATTCTGTGGTCGCGCTGCAGTTAACACGAGTTCAGATTCTAAAGTTTTATAATTTAATAAACTGAATGTGCAGGCGAGTGACATTCTAACCGGTATGGGCGACATGTCACCTCTCCACAAACGTGTTCTAAAAATTGAACACTTTGCCGAGTTTTTGGAACTGCTGGTAGTCTAAATGTAAATTTGTAATCCAGCTAAATCCCCAAACCCTTGGACAGTAAACATAAATAGAAAAAATCCACACGAGGACCCTTACCTCTTTGCGTTTCTGCAGAAGCAACTCCAGCCTGTCGTTTGCTCTTTTGGCCACCATTTTATTCCTTTCTGCTTCATACTGGCGCTGGGTGTTGTCCATGTTGATGCTAAGGTTCAGAGCTACGTTTACCAGAGCTGTCATCAGCTTCATTGCTGCAACAAACACAAACAACATGGACAGTGTATGAATGGCCATTCAATCTTTCAACGTGGAATAAATAATTCAACATGCACAAGATTTTGCAACCTTTTACAGCTGTCCAAAAATCAAAGCTAACGTTTCTGCGTGACGTTGTTGTAAAATCAAGTTGAAATACATTCACTTCATCTTACCTGCCAGTGTTGAAGTGTGCCTGAAGGCTCGGACCTGGGAGTCTGACAGTCCGGTGAGAAGGGAGATGACCGTGTCCATCATGTATTCATCGTAGATGATACTATACTGACACTGTCGCACCAGCACAGAAATGAATTCACAAAAGCTGGTTTTGAACTTCTTCCACTGGGGCCCAGCTATGGTCAGAGGGTAGTCACCACTGTCCTGCAAACCAAACACAAAACAGTGTCAAAACCTAAACACTTTCAGAATCTACTACTTTTATTCCAAGTGTATTCTAAACAATTAAAATATTACACTATATTATAACTTCTAATATGAATTAATACTACATACTTCATCAAATTCTTCTGTCATTCGCCGGATGATCTCAGAATTCTGCATGTTGCGAAACATTTCCCCACTGACCACACCTGGGAAATGCAGATGAGTGAGTGAGGGTTTCTTAGAAAACACGCACGGTGAAAAAGGCAACATAAGAGAATGTAGAAACAAGTTCAGGAAAGTCCAACAATAGGACAGACGTGCATACCTTTACACCCTGAGCACTGGATGAAGAAGTTAATGAGATCTAGCAGGGCGGCATCTCTGTCGTGTTTATAAGACTCAATCCAATCATCAACGACCGACTGCAGACAAGAGACAGCGGTGAGAAAGATGCATCAGCTTCACAAATGTCAAAAATATATATAAAAAAAATCCTCCAAAGATCGAGTTGTGTATACCTGCATGGCACTCCTGCCCAACTTGACCACTTCAAACAGCATCATGTTTTCCATGCCATTTTCCTGGTGGTGGCCATTTATTCGGCTCGCTCCCTTGACTCCCTTTCCTTTCTCCCCCGCTGTCTTCTTCCCCTTCTTTCCACCCTGAATCAAATGATGACAAATAATAAAGTGAGCAAACTGCGGTGAATATTCAAATATTGCACACCTAATTCGACCAGGTTTACTTTCAGAAACTAAAACTAAAAGTTCACATTACATGCTTTGTTTATACCTTTCCTTTCGTTGTGTTTGCACCCCTTCCATCAGGATCTTCAGAGAAGTCTGTGTCTGAAGAGAATCGAGTGTCTGTATCCCTGGTAAACAGAGGAAAACTTCTAAATAAAACCCCACTGCAATTGTGGTTCAAACAAATCCAAACATGCAACACAGACTTACTGAGTAAAGGGGAAATCTGATGGTATTTCTGGTGCTGCTATCATTTTTGTAACATCTTCTGGAAAACGTCAACGTATTACTGGCTTCTTGTCTTCAGAAAATCCCAGACAGGCAAGGTTGCATGTGACCTTAAGTAAGACAGAATTATTTAGAGTTTAAACACAACAGTACACACACTAAAATGTAAACACCCCATTGATTTATGATACACCATTTAGCGTGAAAAGAAAAAAAAAACTGTTTCACATGGTAACAGGGGGCGGGCACAAACGCGCCTGTCACGCTCTGCCGGATAACTATTGGCTCCCTCTTTTTCTTCGCCCCTCCCCGTTTGCAGACGTCACGGGGCACGGAAACGTACCTTCCGCAATGGCCAAATATGGCGCCGACCTATTCCGCCCAGTGGTCTGTTCAGCCAATCAAAATTCAGTAACAACATCAACAAGGTACGGTAGGCCGCGAAGGGACGACGGCGCAATTTTCTGCGTAAATCCGAGGCACGCACATTCGAGGGGACAATCTATGTAACTTTCCACTTAAGAATGATTGCTTTGCCCGTATTCAAGAAACAAAGGCACATGGTTTGTGGCATTTAGGGGGGATATACTATAGCTCCCAGAGCACAAGCTGGCACGAAAAATGCGAAAACCAAACTCCGCCTATCGGATAGCGCTAATAGCACACCGATCGGTACAAGTACGCATTGTGACTAGATACAAATGTTACAAGAAATAGTAGACTTAAAACTGAAACGTCAAATACAAATGCGATATTTACACAGTTTTGAGATGGATATCAAAATAGTTAGCAAATGCAGCCGCCACGCAAGATACATATACTTTTTAAGAGAATGATAAACGCAAAATTACGCACGCCAAACAGTCAACTTTGACCCAAACATGAGCACCCTTCAAGTTAGTTAAGATTTGGAAATTAAAACAATTTGTGAAAATGTGACGGCGCGTATTGTGCACAGATTGGGGGCGATGACTCGATAGGAGACGGCAGGATTTTATGGGTGTATCATTAGACCGAAAAGTGGCGCCAAATCTTTCCGAATATCTCACAAACTTGCAAATGCAACACAAGAGTAGAAGACGTGAGGTCAAACTATAATATAAACCCGGTAGCTTGGTTTACTTCACAGCGGACACAGTAAAATCCGCCGCCTGTTGTTCCTGCAGCAAAGCCGGCAGGCTAACGCTCTCCAGCGGCTCCTGTCAAAATTGACGCCGGTGCGCCGCTTGTGCTGCTAGCGCCACTAGCTAAGCAACCAAAGATTTTAGGGTTGCTTCCAAGCCGCCAGCTAGCGAAAGCTAAAGATTTATACACACGCCGTGCACGTTTGATATTTCCCAAGAGCGACGAATTAACAAAAGTGACGGATACATGATTGTTTGATATCGAAAGCAAGCTACCGATCGCTACGCTATTATATTTGGACCAGGATAACAAAACAACGCAAACCCTACTGTATTAGCGCGTGCTAACGCAGGCTAGTAAACAATAATGCTAAACACGGTTGCTTATAATAGCGACTACATCATACCGACATATCAGCAATGCAGATCATTGTGTTAATTATCAAGCAAATCTAGATGACTCAAAATAACACGCAGTGGTTTGCTAGGTTCTCAGCTACTGCTAACGATACCTAAAAAAAACATCACGTCCTTGCGTCCTCCATCTTGCCTCGGGAGATCCAGTACCGTATTGCATAAGCATCCAACACTTTGTTTACAAATCAATAAAGTGCAACGAAGTCACTTAAAACTATATAAATAATTTTCACATTGTCGGCTAACGTTTTGGGGCAGTATAACACGAATCCATTTTGTTAGCGTGCTAGCAAGCGAAGCAGCCGTGAACCGCGAGCTAGCGATACCACTCGGCTCAGGCAGCAGACATCCGCGCTCTGGGCTCATCTAGCACTAGCCTGCTTAGCCGGATAGCTAGCAAAATACAAATCAACTAACTTCCACATAGCTCTCCGCCATTTTACAGCTAACTTACCTTGCTGTGAAATGTAGCCAAGACGGAGTCCTAACTTTTACTATTCGTACACAGCCTCTGCCTGAATTCCTTAATAATTCACTAAAAAGAGTTTAAAAGTCGCGGTCAGAGGCTGTTTCGGACGTTCTCTCACCCCGCTTGCTCTGTAGTTCGGTTTGTTGTTTCGACGACCTGGGAGGAGGAAATCCTGGTGCAGAGCTACCACCTAGCGGCCACCATCCCTGCATTGTGCACAACGGGGAAGCATCGCCATCTAGTGGTCACCGACGGTTCTACATTTTACTCACGTCCTCTTTTCGCCAGTTTTCTGAAACTACAATAAAGAACGTTTAAGCAAGAAATGTCATCTACAACTTAGCCGTGCCTTTCCTCTTGGTTTTCGGGAAAGGGAGAGAATTGACATTGAATGGAAAGACAAAAAAATACTCTTAGTTATCTGTCCCCCTCCTTAGGAAATGAAGCAAAATAAAAATGTTTGGTCCAAAGCCCATTCCAAAAGAATTTATTTGACATACCGGTGCATATTTTAGGAGCAGAGATGTACAGGATATTAAGTTGCATGTGCATCTAGTTTAAAATAACATAATATGGTTATAACTACCTCACAAAAAAGTCACAAGTACAATGGCCTGAAGAAAAAGGCACCGCCGACATAATAATTAATGTCTTTAGATATAAACAGTCTAAAATATTCACCATCTTTACTTGTTCAATCCCACTTTAATATTGTGAAAATATTTTGTTCCATCCATATTTTTTTTTTATATACACAAACATTTCATTTAGATATGAAATGATATCTGCATTTAATATTAAAAATATCATGTGATATAAGCAGCAGCAATAGTACAAGGAGAGATTTGATTTCCTCAAGTTAAAAAGGTCTTGACCTTTTGAGTTATGCCTCCGCAGCAGACCGGACAACTGACGAGTGATTCCGAACACTCCTCGCAGGCAATCAGGTGCCCACACGGGATGAAGACAATGCAAATATCTTTGGCCAAGCATATTTTGCACATTTTCTCACACTGCAGTTTTTGCAGCAGTTTCTTTGGGTCATCTTCTGGAGGACAAGAAGGACAAACACCAATATCAAAAACAAACCAAAAAAAAACCCCTTACTGCTGGTTAGTCGCAAGATGCTGGATTTTAGACTCATTTCTATTGTTTTGCTGGCCCGCAGCAGTTTCGCACTTAAAGAAAAATTGTCTGGATGAATCTGTGTGTACCTTTGTGTGTGTGTGTACCCATTGTTGCTGCTGAAAATCCATTCTGATGACTTGAACTCTGAAATGCACAGTGGCAATTTTTTTAAAGACCTGACTCAACAGAAGCAGTTATGACATCTACAAACACGCTGCTTCCTAATATCTTGAACAGCTTGACTCACGGCTGTGTTTCGTCCCGAGACTCGAAGCTGGATGCTGTTGACAAACTCTTGGCCTTTTTCGGTCAACAGGAATCGGCATCTGATGAGAGGAAAAACCGTTATAAGAGCCAGTTTTCCATGAGCTTTATTAAAAGCAGTGCTTCTTACCCAGGGTAGTGCCTGGCGTGTTCTTCCCAAGGGTCTTCCTCAGGCCGCCATCCTTTTAAGCCGCCATTACAACTAAAGCACAGCACCGCATCGGTTCCTGCAAGTAACAGCGAAAAAGTCAGGACAGCAAAGCCGGATGATACAATCCAAAAGGACAAATCCTACGCCCCTCTGCGCCGACTCTGGCTTCGAAGCACAGGGGCCGTACCTTTACTGTAGAAGCCGGCTCTCGCAAGCCTCTCCGTGTTTACAGGGTGCTGGACGTTAGCGAAGCTCCTCAGGCGTTCCTCAAATGTCCCCATGTGGACACCAGCACCTGCACCTGCAGGTGGGACAACTCTCTTCTCCTCCTCTCCGGACCCCTGCAAAGGTATGTTGCCAACATCGTGCCCCAGGATGAAAAAGCAGGAGGGGAAATGTTTGTTGTGTTCTCCCCAGGCTGAGTCCCCGGCGTCCCAGTTGGCCAGTATGCCCCCGCAGCAGAAACACTGCACCTGGTCGTTCTGCCCCAGGTAGTAGAGGCCAGCTTGGGCCAGATCTTGAGGCCTCACGGGCACTGCCGAGGGCCAAGAGGAGAAGGTCTGAAGCCGGCTTTTCTCACTCTTCATATGAGGGGCCACCGGATAAATGGACTCATCCACCACTGCTTCTTCATTGTAGGCAGAGTTGTTAGCCAGTGAGGCGTCTATTAACTGGTGGGGTCTGGTTCCGTAAATGCAGCTGAGAAATTGGCAAACAGGAGAAACCTACAACAATGAGGAAAGTTAGAAAGTAATTCCAGGAAGAATACAACGCTAAATTGACATTGAGATTCCACACTCAGCAGACTCACCTCCTTATGCCTCTCAACAGGTCTGTCCTCTCGGCTCCAGTTTTCCACAGTTTTCTGGCAGCTAAAACAGCGAACGCGATCGGATGGGCCGACAAGGTAGAAGCCAGCCCGAGCTAATCTTTCAGCCGGCACCCGCTGCACCAGGCTGGAGCCACGGAACGATTCCAGACGACTCTTGATCAGTGAAAAATCTTCGGCGGAATCCGTCTCCAGATTGCTGTTGTCGTGTCTTTGGTCCTCCATTGTGCCGACTAAACAGTCCAGATGGATAAAATGTGCGCAAATAAAGAAAGAAAGACAAAGGAAGTTGCTTTTAGTGCCTGTATAGTTTTAAAATGTTGCCTTGAAATGCCAGTTAGGGCATCACTGCTTCTCCAAAACACTGAGATTAATGGAGGAACTTGATATTCAAATGTCAGGGTTGGGCAGGTGGTGTGGCATATTCCAGCTCTAGGTACGTGTCTCTAAATAGAATAACAAGCCATTGTTGTCACTGCAAATATGTTGTATGTTTTCTTTTAAATTCCAACATCTTTTACGAAATGCTCCTAAATTATATGCAAGAAGTTAGCTGTGTAGTTGCCAGATTGTTTCCAAACAGAAAAGATATCCAGCAAATACGACTGATTGTGCCGCTACTCATGAACTTTGAGCTGGAAGGTTAACTATTAGATTACAAACGCAAACGTTTACGAGGTACTTACCGAGCCGCTTGTAAATGCTAAAGTAAAGCTTTTGTCGCTCAAATACGTTAAACTGAACGTCTACATCAGGTCACACCTCTGATATTTAGGCGCAGTCGCAGTGATATTGTTAAATTAAAACGACTGAGGCAGCAAACTTCAATTGTTTGTTCAAACAATCCCTCAGACTCGCGTTAACTATAGCAGCGCAACAGCCGCCATACTTTTGACAGGTAGGGACAAGAGGACAAGTCACCCAACACACATGTGGAGGGTAAACCAAATGAGTTAAGGTATAGTAGTAGATAGTCAAAATAATCATGTCGGTATTATATTATTAATACGCAGACAGTAAGCTGTAGCAGTATTTGAACTTTGACCATCGGTCCTATTTGGACATTTGAAGGCTAGCCCTAACATTAGCAGGCTTAGCTTTAGCTCAGCTTTGATAGACCCCAGAAGTTAATATTTAAAGAGTTACCGTTTAAAACTGTAGACGTGCCAGCTCTCCGGTCTGTTACCCCACTTTGTATTTTAAAGAACAGTAAGTAAAATAAGGGAAATGAAAATCATGTCTTATAAATGCGCAGTTCCAGCTGACCACGGTGACGTCATGGGCACCGTCGCCAACTCCCCAACAAGGACAGTCGCTATTGGCTGTTCAACAATCCAATCGGCTGTCCCTAAAATGCGCTATCGTCCCACTTACATAATATTTATTTTGATTCAATGATGTGAATCACAATATTTTCAACTGCAAATGAACTTCTTTCTCTTTGCCTTTATCTGGGCTCGGTCACATCCCCCTCTCTGATACATACTGCATGCATTTTCAGGAGCCCCACCCACACTACACTGACACATCATAACTTACCTTGCTGTATTATTTTAAAAGTTAAGCTTTTAATTAGTTAAGCTTTGATATTTAAAGGTCAAACGTAAAGCGTTTTTTGTCACAAAAACCATTCTAAATATTCCGGTCGAGAGCTTGGATGCCACCTAGTGGTGAAAGTGGCGTATAGCAGATTAGGCACACCCAAATATCTGCAAGTTAAATTCATCAATATTTCTTTTAAAAGTATTATTACACTACTATGAAAATTATGTTAGAACAAACAAAAAAACAAATAAGAACAAGCAATATTACTGTTGACCTTTTGAAAAATCTTTAATCATAAGAAGAAATTGCTATGAAACACAATTAGTTGTTAGTTACATATTCATAGATATTCAATACTTGAATAGCCGGCTTCATCCTCTACAGGATTAAGATCAGGTAAAACTGTTATTTCTCCTCCTTACTGTTGTATTTTCTTTTTTTTTTAAATATGGAATGCAAAATCCTTAACCCTCCACAATGCGACGCAGCAAGGCACCAAGACCGCCCTTGGCTAACTGTAGCGGGGTTTTCTCCTCCTTGTTCTCAATGTAGATGCTGGCTCCATGTTCCACCAGCAGCTTAGCTGCTTCCACACGCTCTTCGTCACAGGCTAGATGACTGGAATAAACGAAAATTAAAAAATGCATTGTTACCTCTACATTCTCCAAGTCACATCTATGTCAGATTTTGATCATTTGACTGCCGTGTTTGTGCCATTAGCTCTGCTGTAACTTCAGATGGATACTTTGTCTACATACAGTGGTGTATTTCCCTGCGAGTCCTGGATGTTTGTCGAGGCACTCTGCCTGAGAAGCAGCTGGATGAGGCGGTAGTTTCCCTTGGCAGAAGCTCTGTGTAGAGGAGTGGACTCCAACCTGTCAGTGGCATTGGGGTCGGCTCCGTTTTCCAATAACATCAGAGCGATCTGGGGACAGTAACAGCTGTGCTCAACGTTAAATTCACCAATGAATAAAAAAAAACTGTTAAAAACTCTTCTTGTGTTTAAGCTGACACCAGTGAGTCTCATTTATCAGTGACACACACATGGACTACCAACAGTCACGCACACACAGGGGCTACATTGATATGTGGGTGAAGCTGCAGCGGGGTGCAACCAGGGATTAGCATGTGAAATCTAGAATATATTTTTGACGTGTTCTGTCAGTGAATGTGCTCAGTATGATATGAAACATTAAGTATAAATATGTCAACATGTGTGCTTACATGTTAAACAGTTTCAAACATTGCAATTCTCCTTTTTCTGTCATTGACTAATTACAAATTTGCCACCCAGGCTGCAAGCTGTTGAGGATGTTCCCGCTTTTGATATTCTCCTGCTGTAAATGCAGGTACAGTTTATGTGTCAATCACAAACCAACACCAGCACAAATATAGATTAAGACATACCTCATATCTGTCTTTTGATGCTGCATAGTGTAAAGGAGTGCATCCATTTTGATTCACTGAATTCAGCTGAGCTCCTTTAGATATTAAGGCTCTGACTATGTCTTCTCTGCCTGCAGATGCTGCTATGTGAAGGGGAGTCACGAGCCTAAGAGGAATCTGTCATTAATAAAACAACATTGAAATCATTTTTGAGGCTTCTCAGACAATTTTCTGTTCCCGTGTTGAATGAGCGTGAAGACGTCAGCCAGGATGGCAACTACGCCGGGGCACTGCGCCGTTAACTTTTATCGGCCGCGAGCAGATGCTGCTATGTGAAGGGGAGTCCACGAAGCCTAAAAGGAAATCTGTCATTAATAAAAACAACATTGAAATACATTTTATGAGGCTGTCTCAGACAAATTTTTCTGTTCCACGCGTTGAAATGAGCCGTGAAGACCGTCTAGCCCAGGCATGGGCAAACTACGGCCCGGGGGCCACATGCGGCCCGTTAAACGTTTTAATCCGGCCCGCCGAACTTGAAAAAATTAAATGACAGTAATTTAAAAAAAGGCACATTTTTTCCATTTGATTTTCAGTGTTTTGAGACTCATTCCAAAGTCAGATATTTTGTTGTCATGCTTTTCTTCATTTTCATTTGAAATTAAATCACATGTTTTCTCCATATCCCAAGATGTGTATTTTTTTCTCCAGTGAGGTGGGGTACCAAAGCACTCCGTCCATCTGCTCCTGGTCCAGCCCCTCTGTCAAATGTTAGAACCCACTGTGGCCCACGAATCAAACAGTTTACCCTCCCCTGGTCTAGACTCACGTCGTCCTGAAGATTTACTTCAGCTCCCACGTCGAGCAGAAACTCCACAATGTCGGTGTGGCCAGCAGAACAAGCCCAGTGCAGAGCTGTCCGACGGTCCTGGAGCAAGAGAGAGCAGATGATGCTGAAAAGGAAACTAGCTCAGTTCCCAAAAAAATAATATCAAACAGAGACACAAATACAAACACACACATACGCACAGACAACCTTAGCGTTTTTACCTGGTCTGTTTTGGAGGCAAGGGATTTATCTGAAAGGATGGACTGTTTTAATTTGTCAAACTGCCCCGTATAGGCAAAATTACAGATTTCTACATTTGAAACGGAGCATTCCATTGTTAAATAACGCTAAAATACTTCTTACGTCTTGTTTTTTCGTAGCTAATGTGATGAATCGCGCAATTGTGAAAGGAGACCGACCAATCAGGAAATAAACAAAGGTTGTTCCGGATACGTCTCTTTTCCCTTCAAAATAAAGTGCATTTGTCAAGGTTCCATTTTAAATGATATTGTTTATTATTATTTCTTGTATCGTATCTTGTATCAAAAACCATTTAGATTGCATTGGGAATAATTTTGTTCACTTCATCAAATTCTTTAAGAAAGGTCATAATTACGCAACTCTTATTTCGTTAGTAAGTCTATCCTTCCGTAAAGCAAGAGCTATGCTGCAAACCGACGTGAATTGCCGTAAATTGGCAGAAGGGTCCACATACAGGCGAGAGATATTGAACCAAGTTTGCCACTGTTTCTGGTAAAAATACTATTTATACCAGTTAGATGGTAAGTGTAAAGCGTTTGCTGGCTCTCTCGTGTATATGTTTATTAGTTTGACATTCCTCGTGTTTTCTATTTACTATTTTCCTCTCTCGTTAGGATTTCAGGACTCAAGTCGATCAGTCATGCAGATATTCGGAAGAATTTGTAAATATTTATTATGACTGCATGGATAAGAAAAGAAGGGTAAGTTTTGATTCTTTGTTGTTGGATCTTGAGTTTCCTCGACACGTTTCCGATGCCATGTGTTCTGAGCTCACAAATGGCACTGCTATTCTTACCTTTCAAAATTTGTCAATAAAATAGTGTGATCTCATCAAAACATTGCTGTAACCACTGTCTCCTTCGTCCTTGTGGTCAAAATTTGCATAGAATGACGGTAATTTACTAACTTCAGTCAGCAATCACAACCTATCCCAACTCTAAATTCGAATTAAATTTGACCAACTCTGATATGTGTGGTTTTAACCCTTTCTTGCTTTCTGTCTCAGAACCTGACCCGACTGTACCTGGACAAGGCCACGCTGGTGTGGAATGGAAACCCCGTTTCTGGACAAGAAGCTCTGGGAGAGTTTTTTGAGTCGTTGCCATCGAGCGAATTCCAGGTTCAGACGGTTGATTGTCAGCCAGTCCATGGTTAGTGAGGCAAAACCACCGAAAACACATCTGTTATACACATCTAACCAATGAAATTGTACATGAATCTATTCGTGCGTTGACAGAGCAAGCAACCCAAGGCCAAACCACCCTGCTTGTTGTAACCGGAGGGACAGTCAAGTTCGAGGGGAACAAACTGCGCTTCTTCAACCAGAATTCCCTTTTGACCGCTCAGGCTTCCCCAAACTGTGACCAGCCCGTCTGGAAGATCGCCAGCGACTGCTTCAGGTTTCAGGACTGGAATAGCTGAGCTTCTGTTCGCGGACTGATTTGTGATATTTGTTTTTGTAATAAAATGAACACTGAATACAAAATGATCTTTATTTTTTTGAAACGGTGAACAAGCCAAGTGGACACAATGAAGTAATAAATACCAATAGCATACTGTCATGACAAACTGTAAAAAGAGCATCGTGATGGCATTCTTAAGCAGGTAATGATGTAAATCCTTCAGCAATTTGGGGATAAAAAGCAATTAAACATAACATAAGGTTATCATTACACCAAACTGTCAATTAACCTGGTAACTGAGGTGAGCTACAAAGAATTACACTATGTGCGTTCCTATCCAGCTAAAGAGCATTTTACCAATTAGCCACAAACTTCAAGTTTCAGCTTTCGACTTCAATAAATAGTTTGACAGAACAGAAATACAAGTTTATCCACTCTGACCATAAATTTCATTTACGAACACAACTTTGTCTTCCTGAGTCGTTTTTTGTGCACACAATTTGGTCTGTTTAAGAACACAGTATTTCAATACAACAGTGGAGTCAAAGTTCAATGAGCAAACAGCAGTTTTACATCAAGCTCTAATTCAATAATTAAATAAGACGAGACGGTTCAAGCTCGTTTGTTCATATTTGCTGTCGCCTCAAGGCACAATAACATCAAAACTTCAATTTGAATAAAATGAAGCAGTCCCCCGTGATGATCAGTCAATATATTAAATGGAAGCATCGTCTACTGGAGGACAGAAGTGTAAAAGAAGTGCCCTTGGACTACACGGAGTATTAAAGGCTGCGCCGACCTGAAATCACGTATGTGGACCACAGAGTGCTTGTCTAGGACAATCCAACAAAAATCTAAGAAGAAAAGCAGCACGCATGGAGTGACAGCTACGTCTACCTACAGCTTCAGTTTTTGTTCATTAGAACATCTGTAAATCACAAACCGCAAAAAAAACAGAAAGAAAGAAAAAGATTCTTAGTACTGGAAATATTTACATTTTAAACTTGGCGGTTAGAGTGAAAATCGGTGAAAGGAGGAACTGGTACAGTTAGGGTTACTTGCCCCCATACATTCTCTCAATGTGATGCAGATAGTGGTTCTTCAGCTCCTTCCTCTTCAGCTTGAAGGCGTCGGTGACCAGGCCCGTCTCCGGGGTCCACGGGTCAGGACTCAGGTGCACCTTCACTGGGATCTCAAACCGTTGAAGTTTAACTGTCAGAAAAGAACCAAGTTTAGTGCAAACAATAAAAAGCATTTTATTCAAAATATCAGCAGAGTAAGACCAGATTTTCAGGATATTTAGAGCCACTTTTGGTGAAATACTTACTGTTAACAGCAACTTCTTTGATCTCCTTTAACACTTCTCTTTCCATCTCGGGGTGGGTGCAGATCTCCTCCCACGTGCCGATGATGCCTCTCTGTTTGGCCAGCTGTTTTAACCTTTTCTGGTTGGGCACCACAAAGCTGATGACGTAGTTCTGCTCGCTGCGCGAGGGGTAAAAACAGCAACAGCGGAGTTACTTTAAACTGAAACTTGTTGAAATCTAAAAAAAGGAGCATGTGCTCTCCTAAAAGGTGCACACTGCACTGCAAAAACGGATGTTTCAGAAGCTTGACTGTACGAACACTGGGAAGTTGTGCTGTGCGACAGAGAGGCTCGTTTCTGTAATTTTCCGGTAACCCACGTTGCGGTGATGAATGGACTTCACCGCAACGTGTGTTGAAACAGGGCCTTTTCAGAAATATCCGATTCTAAGAACATTTAGGTCTTTCCTCAGAACCTCAGAGGAGTTCGATGGTCCAGATAACTTGGCAAAAAGCATCTGAAGCTGTGAAACCAAAAGAAGGGAACCGACCTGTTGGCGTATGCACAGATATTGTCGATGAGCGTTGAGTTTTTGAGGACAGACTCCACTTTTCCGAGAGACACGTACTCCCCGGCCTGCAGCTTCACCAAGTCTTTCTTACGGTCTGCGTGAGGACATAACGACACTCTGTTGCAGCTACGACGACACCGGCTGTGCACGAACGTGAGCTTCTACACACCAACGATCTGTAGACAGCCGTCGGGGTGGATCTCTCCCACGTCTCCGGTGCAGAACCACCTCTGCCCTGCTTGATCCACAAGGTAGTCCTGGTTGTCGATTTCATTGTTGTAGTAGCCCATGGTCACGTTGGGCCCACCAATCAGGACTTCCCCCCTGGGGTTTGGCTTGTCATTGGTGGTGTAGCCGCCTAGGGGAAATAGGTTGGTAAAAAAAGGAGAATCTGGCACCTTAGGAAGTCCTGGCAGTGAATTATTCAAGCGTTCGTACCTTCGGGCCAGTCCCGGAGCCTGATTTCACTGCACAGCAGAGGAGCTCCCACACGGCCGGTGCTGGTGTCTGTGACTGCATGAGGAAGCGCGACTGGAGTTAATGGTTTCCAGTTGTGTGTTCCGTGCTCGTTCTAGGCTCCGGTTCTCGCCTCACCTTCGGTTATGGTGCCCGCTCCACAGGTCTCGGTCAGGCCGTAGCCCTGGCCGACCGGACAGCAGAAGCACACGTTCATGAACCTCTGGGTGGCTTCGGACAGCGGGGCACCCCCAGACAGCATCAACCTCACCCTCCCCCCCAACAGTTTCTTCACTTTCCGGAACAACAGGCTGCACAGACGGAAAGAACCAGAGTTTCATGTTAGAACCGAGAAAGAAAAAAAGAAACCGTCTACATTTAGATAAAGGAGTCAGAAGCGGGTTCGTACAGGTTGCACAGAGGCGCATCGTAGCCTCTCTGGATCTGCTCCAGTTTGTAATTGTAGCCCATCGTGAACAGCTTCTTCTGGACGAGGTTCATTTCCTGCACTTTGCTCATCACGTTCTTGTTGATGCGATCCATGATTTCCTTTAGGGGATAAAACACTTAATGAATTTACACAGCGGATCACGAGGAAGCTGGAAAACGAATTGGGGACACTGACACGGCTCGGGAAGAAGTAGAAGAGGAGGGAGGAGATAAAAAGATGGATTCTTACCGGCACAGCTGCCATCAGAGTAGGATTGAGTACGGAGCAATCTCCTTTACTCCCTTTCTTAATCTTTGTGGACTAAAGTGAGAAAAAGTCAAAGAAAAATTGGTAAAACTTAATATTAATAAGAGAGACAGGCACCACGGAGAAGCCGAAGGTGACTTTCAGCTGCTTTTAGGATTTACCTGATCTGACAGCGTCTGAGGAGACGAGTAGCCGATGCGACAGCCGTACAAGACGCAGGAGATTTCAGCAGTCATTTCCAGAACGTGGGCCAGGGGCAGATATGCTATGTAAATATCGTTGGGCCTGCCGGAACACAGCCGGAGAAAGTAGAGTGAGTCAACACTGGCCGTGTTTTCTCTTCCTTGATGATGGCGCTTCCTTGACTCACTGGCTGTAATAATATGTGAGCCCTTCCATTCTGGTGCCACTTTGTGACGTTCTTTTTCCTTCTTGCAACAGAGAGATTTATCGCTCCGGCTTTAAACAGCAACACGGTTGAAGGGTTGGGGAGTTCAATTGCAAAACGTACTGAGTAAGACACTGTGGAGACAGCCTGTTTCGCCATACCCTTCTTTAAGGGATGAACAGTGACTAATATTAAGATGTCACAAATTCACAGCATTAGTTGATCCTTGACTCAGAACTTCTCTTACTGCATCTTATTTTTAAGTAACTCCCCACCCCTCAAGACTGTTAGAACTAGTTTTTCTTATTTTCGCAAGACTGGCTGATGCTTTACCAACAAAACCCAACACATAACACAGTATTTAAGGTCATCATCAAACTCTAGCCGAACACTTACTCTCACCTCCGTGGGAAACAGACAACTTCAAACACTCTTACTTCCTTTTTGGAAGCAGTGATGGCTCAAAGTGTGACTAAAGCTCCAGGAATGTAGGTTGCCACAGGGCTCCGATCTTCCTCGCCGACTCTGTGATGGAGCAAAGCTGCCATTTTCCTGCCCGGGTCATGTTTATAGCAAGTCTCAACTTGCTGGATGAGCAACCAACGGTTGTATGTTTTCATCTTACAGTCACTGACTCACCCAGCACAGACGTTTACACCAACAACACCCATGTAGGGGGCTAAACAGCTCTCTGTTCTAGATGGCACCGTCCTCTTCTGCTTTCAGAGCTCGATAACTCATAATTGGTGATTCCTAGCTTGTCCCAACACACAAGGCTGCGGATCATCTTTACCCACTCTGCCTCCTGGACGGGTCAAACTAACGCTGAGGAGATGAATCCACTTCTGACTCCAACTCACCCTAACCCAGGGATGCGCTCACACTGGCCCGTCATTCCAGCAATGAGGTTACTGTGAGCAATCATGACTCCTTTGGGTCGGCCCGTTGAACCACTGGTGTACATCACCACGGCCAGGTCGGACGGCTGGGGCTTCACTATTTCCCTTCCAACTGCAAGAAAAACACACACTCTTACAGAATAATAGCCATTGTGCTGGATCTACACCATCAATAATCCAGAAATTTATACCAACAAACAAGAAGAGTTGGATAAATACGCACTATTCTCGGGACGCATGCCCAGCTCTTGCACGGCCTGCATGCTGTGGATGGACAACCCTGGTGGGTAACCGTCTTTCTTCACTCTCTTCTGGTCCACATAGATCACATGCCTCAGTTTAGGGAGCTGTAAAAGGACATTCTGAAACGACAAAGAAAAAGACAACTTGTCTCCCGATCTCGTTTCAACCGTCCAAGCGTTTGCAGCAGGAGCAGTTCTAGGTTGACATCCCTGGGGATGGTCCTCACCTTCAGCTTTGTCTCAAGCAGTTCCACACTAGTGACCAGATGTGTGACCCCGGTCTCGTTGAGTCCATAAGCGATAGCCTCCTCTCCCAACGTGGCATAGAATGTCACCACTGCAGGGAAAACAAGGCACACATGCATTCATAAGCTCATCTCTACCCAGAGTGGACACACTGAAACGTACGTACGTGGAAAGTTACGCCTGAAGCAGGCCTGGGCAGTGATCATCCACTCTGCTCTGGTTTCACAGAAGATAGCAATACAGGTTTTTGGTTGCAGCCCCAGTGCTCCCAGTCCACTTCCAAAATGACTGACCACCGTGTCCAGCTCGTTGTAGGAGAGCCATCTATACTGGCCTAGGATGAGCTAGGAGGAGAAAGACTGGGTTCACAGGTAGAAAGCCTTCTCATCTTGGTGTTAGAAACAGCCATGCATAGTCCTTACCTTTTTAAAGATTTTCCCAGTGGGTTGGATTTCATTCTCTTCACTTATGACTTCTCGGGTGCCCAGACTAGGTTGTGCTCCAAAACGCTGCACGGAGTAATCAAACAGTTTATCCAGGGTGTCCTTGCCTGGGAAGTCCTCCCGGGCCAAGGAATCGAAATGGTCCACAGAACGGTATGGCCCCTCCGCACGGCCTGATGTGGAGCGCGCTTTGACGCGACTGGAAAGAGCCTTTCTTTGTCCAGCACCGGTGATGTAGTACCAGGGCAGGAAGGTCAACACGGAGTACAGCCAGATCAGAAGGTGGACTGGAAAAAGGAGGATCGACTGAAGGACAGACCCTGCCTGTAGACCCATTGTGTCCTACAGAAAAGGATACAAAGAGAAAAAGGAGTGACATTTGTTTGCTAATGCGGTGACACCTTGAAACAACTTAGCCAGATGAAATAACCGGGAGGAGAATTTGAAAACACGTGATTACAGACATGCTGTCAAAAGAATAGCATCCTGGAAACGATACAAAATACATGTCAAAGTGTTAGGATTAAATAAAGACACACAGCTCTGGATTTTCCGCCCTCTCAAATGTAAAAAGCTGTTACATAAAGATGCTAAAATATAAAACACATCCAAATGCCTCGTTGGATCAACTCACCTGCGTCTGGCTCTGCTCTGCCACTGTATATCTAGCAGTGTCTGAGTATATTTATATACCCTGATATTGCACCTGTGTTTGTCTCCGGAGCAGGTTACCTAAGATTCCCAGTGTCGACCTAACCTCCAACTCGCCTGTCTTATATCCAGTGGCTGCACAGCCCCGTGGATCCTGCTGAAGAGGATCGAGCTGTGGACAACCAATGGCGGCCCTCTAGAATCTCACCCCACACAGTGACCAGTTACAAAGGCCACTCCGGGGCAAGTTTGTCTCATTATAATAAGCTCAGAGCACAGAGAGACTGAGCAGAATGGATACTCAGCTGTCACCTCATAATAAACATCCTCCGTGTTTGTTGGAGCTCACAGCAGCGGCCCCACGTCCGGGAAAAACACACGTCTGAGCACCTTGAAACATCTGGCTCCATCCTCCCCAAAGGCCAGTAAACAGGGCCAGCAGACGGGTGTGCGTCGGTGAAAGGAGCCCCCGGAAACAGGGTACCAGAGGAGCAAACAGTGGTTCTGCCTCCAACGCCTCACTTCTGCTTTTATAACCGCTCCAGACGACAAAAACAACACCACCAAAAAAAAACCCCGTTGCCAGTGATGATAATTATAAACTGGTTGGCCTGCATCCCATTTAAAACGCCTGCTCTTTAGCTGAATAACCTTGAAGCCGCGCTATCACGAAGATCGTCAATACGCAGGCGGATATTCTACATTTTATATAATATAGAAAAAGATGTTAATTTCATATAAGCAAAATCTGTAACCTAAATAGCACTCATATAATTAATATTGTAAATTAGACATTAAACCAGGAAAAACAGAATTAGCCTATTTTGATCGAGATACGAACGGTATAGGACAACAGAACAGACTATTTAAAATGACGTGTATGGCAGATTAGAAATCTCAGACATAATTTGACGGTGGATTGACAAAGATGGAGCAGCGGGGCTGATGACAAAGCGGCTCCACGCCGCGTCCACACTGACACTGGTGGGAAAGCCGGCAAGTGACCGGTGGCCTGGCAGCCCGGCTAATATCAATCAACATTAGCTAAACAAATAAACCCAAAGGTAAATCTATAAAGGGATAAAGGTAATAATGAGATTAGGAGAGAGAATGATACTCTGCTCTGTTGGCAGCCTCAGGACATTCTTACCTTGAGTAGATCGAAGCCTGTCAAACGCGCCTCCACGCTGGAATGACCGAAAGTTACCTTCGAGGTTCAGACACAGAGGCTACGTCACTACGTCACCACGTCATCTGATTCCATATTTCTGGACCAATAGAGTCGAGTGTGACAAAGCGCGAGGTTGATTGCTTTTTTGTTTTTTTTTCCCGTCTGATGACACATTTTCACCGGAAGTAAACCCGCTTTCGGGTGTTGCGATTTGTGTTTTTTTTTTTTACACAAATCTTGTGTAATATATTACAATATTGCATTTATAAAGAGCAAAACTAAAGTAGGGATACTTGCTAAAATTATATAATTTTACAATCATTTTAGATTTCATTCATTCATTCATTCATTACATTGGCACTATGAACACAACACTGTGTAATACCGTAATTTTTTTAATTTAATTGTTTAATCGTTAATGTCTGTTGGCATGTGTGGTAACTCTTGCATGATGCGGAGCAGAACAAAGCAAGCCAGATTCGAAACTTTGCCAATAAAACTCGCTTCTGATTTCCAGATCTGATTGGGCCTCGTTTTCGTGCTGACAGCGCCCTCGTGTGGCCAAATGTAGTAGTGTGCAATAAATGAACAGATAAATTACAGTAAATAACAAGCAGTAGAATAAATAATTAGGAAGCTATTTAGTAATATGCCACAAAGATTTATCCCAACTTATAACCCTACATTAAAACGTCCACCTACAGTGATGAAAGACAAGAACAGCCGCTGAGGCTGCGTGAGCTGCGTGAGCTGCGTGAGCAGCATGAGGAGCGACTGTTGCTACACTTTTACGCACCAACAGGGGGCGGTGTTTCCAGATGAGGGGCGAGGTTGGGGGGCGAATGTTTCCTACAACGGAAAAGCCCAGTTTCCACGGTGGAAAAAAACAAACAAAACAATGATTTATTGTTTTTTGATGATTGAAGTAACTAATACTATTTTGTTTAAATGCACCGAACAGACATATAAATAGATATAGAATAGAGAGAATAGATATAAATGTTTACGTTCAGCTATGTTTACAAGCAAATCAGACCGTTTCTGGTCACTCATAATTTAAAACGTGGCAATAAAATAAAAAGGACGTGAACCCGTTCATTTAATTCTCAAGAAATTACTTTGGAACTGTAATTTCCCGTGTACCACAGCCGTTATTTCCTCCTGAACCAATACGTTGAATCCTTGCGTCATGGTTTTCAAGTTGCCACCCGCGCGGACCGCGCCCGGCAGTACAACAAGCGCACCACACGGCCGCTGCCCCACGTGTCTAACAGCGGAGCACGAAAACATCACGAGGGCTGCTGGGACGCTCGGACGGCCCCTATAAACAGCACATGGTCGCCGCTAGCTGCCCCACTTAGCCACGCACAGTAGCCGGACACGCACGGTTTGTTCAAGACTTTTCAGGCTACAAAGTTCAAAGTCTCTTTTTCTCCCGACGGCCAGTTCTGTTTAGAGATTTGGAAGCCTCGTTCAACAGAAGCTAACAGAGAAGCTAGCATGTCGACTGGCAAAGGCGAAGTGAAAAGTTGCCCAATCCCGACCAGGGTGCTCACCCTGAAGGACTGGTCCCAGCTGCCCGACTGTTACAGCCAGACACCGGGGGGAACTCTCTTCTCCACCACGCCTGGAGGTAACAATCATGGCCTTGCGGGGTTGGGGAGAAGAAAAAAAGAAGTTTTGTTCATGTTTTGTTACCTGCGGTCTTTGGAGCGTCGGGGAGTGCGAGGTAGCTTGTTCGGTGCTTGTTTTCAGGGAAATGGATGTGTAGTGTGTATATCACGAAGTGTGTATATACACACAGTGTGTACAGTGTGTATATCTGCTCAAAACCAAACCTTTCAAACTCAAAAACGACCTGTAACCAACATAACCACAGAGTACACAGGTCAAAACATCCATAACGACCACAAAAGCTTTGGTTTTTAGATGGATGCAGCTTTTGATCGCTGCATCTAAGTCTTTTGTGATCTTGTGTGCATGGACCTGCAGACCAGTCAAACATCTCTGAGGTCTGCAGACCTCCGTGCTGCAGCTGAAACGGCTGACCCCGTGACGTGGGATGTGCGGAGGGTGGAAGTGAGCAGCCACCAGGGCTGATTGGCCCCTGCAGAGGCCCCATCCCTGCTCAACGTTCTGTACACGACGAGGGAGGAGAAAGGGGAACTGTTCCGAACACAGACTGGATAAACATATCTTAAATGGTATGTTTTGCAGCTTCACTCTGCAGGACGTTGCAACACAGTGTTTCCAAGTGTTGCGTTTCAGCTTTGGAACACGTTGCTGTTCTATAGATCATCGGTTGCTAGACTGGCTCTTTTTACGTAACGGCTGCGCAAATTGCCTTGAGATAGATGGCTATAGCTTGAATTCCAGCCCCCGCTTCTCGCTCCTCTTTGTCTCTACCCCCTCTCCTTTGGTCCCCGCTGACTAGTCTTGAACGCGCCGTTATGTAATGTTTTTCCTGCGGAAAGGTTAGGCAGTTAGAAAAGAACAGAGCAAACTCCAGGATAAACACGCCGTCACCCTGTTGTATCCTGCTAAAGTTCCTTTATGACACTTTATTTGCTCAGGGCTGGCCTAAGTCCAAGCGGTGACGTGAAAGATGCCCTGAGGAGTTTGGATGTGGGACACCACACACACTCACACACTCACAGGGTGTCCCGTTTTCGGCAGAAATCAAACAGCCAGAATTGTTCTTTCTCTCCCCTCGGTTAGCGCCACATGTGGCTTTCATTTCCAGGTCTTTTTCTTCGAAGGCTGCTGTGTTCTGGGATTTCCAGGAATCCGGTGCAGCGGCGAACCGCCTCCTGCGGCTGTGTGTGCGCACACACAATCCTCAGCTCCTTCACTCCCTTCCAGTAACACAACAAGCTTGATCTGCAAATGTCCTCCCAGGCTGCACACGTGCTCCCTCAATAATCCCCCTGATCATGTGACGGCCGATCATTTGACCTGTCTTGTCTATTTTAGGAATATTTATCTTTCTTCTTTTAGTGCTAATAGCCCCCTTTGCTTCCCCGTCACAGGTACTCGCATCATCTACGACAGGAAGTTTCTCCTGGACTGCCGGAACTCCCCTCTTGCCCGGACCCCCCCGTGTTGCCTACCCCAGATCCCAGGGGTAACCGTCCCTGCTACACACCCCGTCGGGAAACTGCAGGATCTCAAAGAGGAGGCAGAGGAGGAAGAGAAGGAAACTGCAGGTAACGCACCCCTTCGGGCACATTTCTCTGCAGGGTTGACCTCGTGGTGGTCCAGAGAGAGAGAGAAATCCTCCAGGGACGGTGCCTGTACCGTAGATCTGCGCACGTGCCCCCGGCGCACTGTGTCAACAGCGTTTGCAGCAGCGCTGATGGCGGGATGGACGGAAGCTCCGCTGGTGCTAGCGGAGGCATTAAACCCGGCTCTCTTCCTTCTCTTTCAGACGAGAGCCAGTTTGAGATGGACATCTGAGCTGCTGTGTTACCTCCTGTGGAGAGTTGAAACACCACCGAGGTCGTTCGCGACCAGGATCCATTTCACATAAAGCTCTTTTTTTTTTTCACCCCCCCTTATAAAAATACAAGCTTTTGCATGGAACCAGACATGGCCAAAAAGTACAAAAAAAAAAAACAATAACAATAATGAATAGGGTGTTTTGGACCCTAAAAAAAAGAACGTTATTGAAATGGCATTAAAAGCTTGATGGCAGCTCAGTCACCTAAGAGCTGCGGCTGGATTTTTATTAAAAAATCCATTTTGATTTCTTTTTTTTATTATTATCTTTTGTAAATAATAAAATTGTACAATGTAGCCTGTTTTATAAGTTGGGGAATATAAGATGTTACAGCTGTGACATGCAGACTTTTGTTTTTATACCCCTCCCTGTCCAAAGAGGATCGACCGTTTTCTTTCTAACAGACGAAACTGGGTTCTCCGAGTATCTGGAGTTGAGCTCTTCTGATAATCAGGTCCTGTTATGATTTTTTTTATGGGAGGAATTGCATATATTTCAAATAAAGTGAGCGGTCAGCGATCAACAGTGTGTTTTTTTTTACTTTTAAGGTTGGATGTACGGGGTTAAGCTGTGTGGGGGTTAAATGTGACATTTATTCTTGGTTTTCAGGTAAAGCCGTTTGGGCTGCATTCATATTCACCTGCTATACTTTTGGGCTGGTAGAAAATGCCAAAGAACACGCTGTGGTAGTAAAAAATGACAAATGTTGTTTAATAACCTAAATATCTAATGTATAATGAAAACAAGGGGACCTTTGAGACTTGCGTCACACTGCATTTCTGGAGTTGTGTAACGGTCACATGTATGCCATGGTATGTGTTTGTGCGCCGGTGGGGTGGACCTCCCTCCCGGCCCAGCAGAACAGTCTGGTTTTTTCAACAGATCGAAAACTCGGCGTCGAGGAAACAACTGGGGTGTCGACTAAAATAAGAGGCAGAGAATTCCAACCCAGCGAGAACGCAGCAGGAGTGCGCGTGTGGATGGCCTCCATGTAGGCAGGGAGCAGGGCAGCAGCTGCCAGACGCAGTGGACCCTCAGGAATGTAACATCTGCTGCTATCTGACCAGGCAGCCATCCCGAATATGCAACCGTGCATTCACGTTCAACGTTTAGGCAGGGTTGGAACAAACAGCTGAGGTTAGCGGACGACCCTGCAGGTTTGAACCGGCATATTCCATCTGTCCCACAGCAAAAAAAAAAAATCAACATCATCAGGCCCAGGGTGGGGTGTGGGGTGGACGAGTTGGGGCAGTTAAGAGGCAACTTGCCCGTCGACCTCTGCACGACATTTAAAGTGCATATTTGTACAATGTGCACGTGACAATCAGGTGACCTAACACACCGTAATTTCCTGGCAAAAGACAAATGAGACAATCATCCTTGTAAAGAAGTGATGGTCTCTTCTTTACAAGCGTGCACGTGACAGTGACACGCCATTTAGGTGTGAGTTCACGGCTGATGCGCAAACATTTTTGTCTACTTATATAGAAATGTAGTCCACCCCCATACACACACACAAACTGTCACACGTTGATCCTAATCACAACATAAAGAACTTGTTCTCTCTCTCTCTCTCTCTCTCTCTCACACAACACACACACACACACACACACACACATGTTGGTCATAAATGTGAACTCGATACACAATCGGCACCACTGACCAGTGATCCAGCCAGTCTGTGAGATTTTTATGATGTTGTTTTGGAAAAAAAAGCAAAGCCCACGACGGCTGTAAACAACTTTCCCTGAGACGACGGAGGCGGTGAACTCTGGTAAACCCCCTCCACAAGCACAACCCCCCCTCCTCTCACCCCTGCCTCTTCTCTCCCTTTAGGAGTGTTGGTAGAGCTGGGCAGGCGGAGGAGGGCCTATTTCTGTCCTGCGCTCCTGCCAAAGCCTCGCTCGGGTCTCTGACGGGCCCGCGGGACCTTGAAAACACACACTCCGCTCAGTCCCGTTTGGAGTGAGCGGGCGGCGGCCGATGTGGGCCGCGTGGTGACCTCACACACACACACACTCACGCCACCTTTGTTGGTGAGTGAGGGTTTGAAAGTCACGAGCGTTTTCAGACGAACACATTTTAGCTCCATTGGGACGTTGACCCTTGACCTTCCAAGGATCAACGATCAAGGGGCCTTGATCATAAAGCAACCTACTATGCTGCATAACCTTGTGAAACAATCAAAGGCCTTAATCAGCGATTTCTGCACCAAAGTTGCCTCATACGGAAGACGAGCGATATCCAGAGGCAGACGACTCCCTGAAGGTACTCCAAGCAGCCTCGGTGTGAGCACGGGGTTGTACGACACAATATGTGGAGAAATGACCTGCCTGGAGGTGGTGCACCTTCTCCGAGTGGTCTTTGTTTTTTAGTATTTATACATTTACATTGTCCAAGTTTGGGTTTTATTCATGGGATTTGTTTCCCATTGTCGCTTGTAAGAAAGGAGCTTTATTACAAGTACTATCGCCACCAACTCTAAACCTATATCTACACCTATATATCTGTTTTACCCCCTTTTCTAGGCAAACTTGTGCAAGGCGTTTATGGAATATTTTATGAGCTGATTTTGCAACGTTTGTACATCAGCACTGGTGTTTCATTGTTACACAACACAGTGAACATGCATGTGTCTGCAAAAGGGGGTCATTATCATTATCCACAGACTACAGACAACAATCCCCTTTAGGCTGTTTTGTGTGCATACAGCATCAGACATAAAATACACGCAGCATGACTGTCGAAAGAAGAAGAAAACCATAAGAAAAATGATTTAGTGTGGACACAAGTTAAAACAACCTGTCCTCCATTGAGAAACTAGGACGAGTCTGACATCTGCTGGAAGTTCAATGTATTGCACCACCCAGGATCATAACCAACCAGCTTGACCTTTTTGCAAGTTTGGTCAGTTTTTGGTTGGAAATAAAATAAATACGTTACGATACTAAATAACCAAGTTTAACATTCGTAATTTCAATAGAATGTCGTGTTCTCCGCAAACAAATAAACACCTAGTTCCACCGGCGGGGACACCAACTGCACTAACAATAAAAGTATTATGAAACTCACGCCTAAATGGTGAAATCGTGATTCTTTTTCACGTTTTGTCATGTTTTCTCTCCCTGATGCAGAGTTGCGTCGTAAGGTCAAATGACCAGGAATCGCTCGTCAGCGCTCACGCTTGTGATTGGACGGCGAGGTCATCGATTCTCCGGACAGCCAATCAGCGTCTCGGATCCTCCCCGCGCCCCCACCGACACGCCATGACGTCAGGCTAACGCCACTCGCATCGAGTTTTCCGTTCACACAGCAGGTTCGCTTCCTTGGGACAATTATACTCTTTATTTACTACAGACCCCCTAAAAACATCCTTCTACGACATACATTCTACAATAGCTGGACACCAGTTTAAAGGTAGGTGGTTTTGAATCTGTTTTTAAGCTTTTATCAACACAAAGAGCTGGAAAAAGGCTAATCTTTATATTACAGATAAAGAGCACCGACACCAAAATCATTATTAATAAAGATCTCCAATTCTAACAGTCACTGTGGTAGCGTCATACCTCACGGACACCGGCTGACTTGAGATCTGCTGAAGAAATTACGCGAAAGTTTATGTAAAAGTGCTAAGAAAGACTGGAATAAGCGATCTGTAAATGATTCCGCGTGTTTGTGTGAAAACAGACCCCGTGACTGCTATTAGTTCCACCTAATTGGGCCCCCAGGGGCCGCCTTTTGTACGCCGGTTCCAAGATGTCCGTGAAGGTAAACAGGGGCTGCTAGGTTACCCAGCGGCTGGATTTATTCAGGGGAGCCTCTGTCTGACTGGTTTCATTCTGTTCCTGTTGATAATGTCATAAATAGAGGTGCCAGCTTACACAAGGGCCCTTTAGAGGGCCCTTTAGCACCATTTCACCCCACCCAGTAAAGTCCAAAAGGCCGGAGACTAATTAGTATTATCAGTGTTGCACATTGTCAGAAGAATTTCACGGGCTTGAAGGGCTCAGGTGTGTGTTTGGGTGTTTCACCTGTAAGGTGTTGTGGAAACAGCGCCTGAGCTTCCTGGGTGCCGAATAAGGACGATGACTCTGCGTTAATGTTGTGAAATCATTTGTGTGGACTATTAGTTTTCATAAACCAGCCAGGCACATAAAACACACAATAAAGGCGAGGTGACCTAGGAGGGTGTTTTTGTACACATCCGTCTTGGTCTTGCACCAAAATTTGTTTTACTTATCGGCCCTTTCAGGTAAAACAAAAAAAAAATATCCCGGAGGAGGGGAGAGGGGGGTGGGGATGGCCTGGAGAACCTGCTAACAAATAAAGTCCTGCTTACTCTCTTAAAACACACACATACACACACACAGGAACAAATGCAGACAACTTTGCATAAAGGTAAACAAGAGACGTTTGAGGACATTAAAGCAGCCATTGAAGAGGACGACTACAGGGCATTCGCATCACACCTGTGAGTCTAATATAATCATGGCTGCTGGTGTTTGTTCTGATACTAAATCCCTGTTTACCGCGGTGTATAGGCACAGTTGGGTCCTGTTTCTACACGTTGAAGCGGAAGCACTCTCACATATTCCTGAACACAGTTTGAATGATAGAGTTGAACTACTTCATCTGAGGGAAAATGTGCTCCAACCCCGGTTGGGGTGTGTGAGGGTGACGGACATTTGACTCAGGTTTGCTGCGGGGCCGCAAAAAGCTGCAGCCTGCAAGCCGGTCCGTTGGAGCCGGCGCCAAAGTGGTGGTTGACTGGAGAGCTTTGTGTGAGGCCGAGAGCACTTCTTGGTTAACCTTTGGATGTGATGACAAACGTGTAGCACTTTCCGGACCGGGCTCGATGATAAGAGCTCTCAGAGAGGAAGTGAAAGGAATTGCGGCCTGAATCCACTCCTCTGCTCCTTTCAACACGTTGCACTAAAGCTAAAAGTGCAGTTCAGAAACAAGTTTTTCGTGTTTCCTGGTGGACTGACAAAAAAAGTGTGAAAACTGTGGCCTCGGCCTCCTTTTTTTTTCTGTTTTGAAGGCGAACTCCGGACCCAGACATGAACTTTGACCAGCCTCCTCCGTACCAGAGCAGCGGCCCCACCGCTCCCGGCTACCCCGGCCAGCTGCCGCCTCAGGGCTACCCCCCACAGGCGAATGTCATGCAGCCTAACGCGGGGTACTCCGCCTACCCCCCCGGTCCAGTGGGTCCTGCAGGTCCGTATCCTGGTCCGGGACAGCCCCCTTATCAGGGCTACCCTGGACAACCCCAGTATGGATGGCAGGGGGGCCCCCACCCTGGGCCCGTCTACGGCGAACCTCCCAAAAACACAGGTGAGCGCTCTTGGTAGACAGAGAACGAGGGAGCTCTAGAGTAACTAGACTGAAATAGAGGCCTAAATTTAGACATTAGTAGAGCTAGACCTTATCTGCTACTATAGAAACACGTCTGTCATCCTCTGAACCTGGTTCGGCCATGAGGACGTGACCTTTTTGGGCTCAGAAAAGAAGGTCAAGGTCAGAAAGACGCATCTGCTCACGGGCGTAGATGTAAACAAGCCACTGAAATTATAGGAGAAAGAAGTTAAAAGTAGCGCCCTGAAAGCTCTAATCTCAGCTGAGACGGAGCGGCGCTGCGTTTCCACAGTAACGGCCCTCCCACGAACACGGGGACAAGACATTTGGATAGGCTGCAACACTCCAGTTGAAGACCGGCAGCAAAGAAGTCAAATTTCTTTTGGCCTCCTTTTTTAACTCTTTCCTTTCTTTCCGTCCCTAGTGTATGTGGTGGAGGACATGAGACGAGACGACAACAACACAGACTGCCTGCCTGACCGGGTGCTGTGCAGCCTTTTGCTGCTGCTGTCTCTGGGACATGCTGACATAATGCGTTCCCCATGTGTGAACGTGCTCTTGTTACCCTTGACCACCCCCCCCCCCCCCCCCCCGCCTCCATCCTCCTCACATTCTCCCGACTCGTCTTAAACTTGAAACCGTCCGTTCAGTTTCTATTCCTCACGATCCCTGGTCATGAGGGCAAGCCCTCAGCTTTGACTGTCAGGCACTGTTATGGCTTCTTTGTAGCACAACTAGGAGAACCACTATGCACAGATGCATATTAACACACACACACACACACACACACACACACACAGGCATAACAAATATGAATACAAACATTAAGTCGTTTGGAAACTCAGGCTTGTCTATTTTAAGGCTCTTTGGCACTTTATGATAACTACGATAGCACACCGGCCTGCCTTCTCCCCAGAACAGCACCCTGATTCCTCCTGCACCCCGAGGTCCCCAGAGGTCAGGGAGCCAGTGTGCTAATGTTTGAAATGTTCCTTCATTTGCACGTTAGTTGTCTCTGAATGATTTCCAACAAAATGTCGATGTCATTTTAGATAAAATGTGATTTATGTCGGAAAATTGAAAATCGTTCGCCTTTTTTTTTTGAGTCCATGGATGATTTTGATATGAAAAAAAAAAGAAACATATTTTTATTGCAGCTGCAGATGTCAATAATGGAAATCAAATAATCTGTCAGGTCTACCTTTGTGCTTTGTAGTAAAGCTTTAAATTAAAACAAATTATTTGCATCAAATGGAAGATTTTGTTTTCAGTCTGCGAGTTAGAGCCCAGGGGTAACGGAATAGTTAAAAAAAAAAAAAAATCAAATTTATGAACGCATTTGCGTAAATGAGCAAAAGAATGGAAGAAAGAATTTTTTTGTTTAAAACATTAACATATTGAGCGTAGTCTCATTTAACTCCCAGTATTTAATTTAAACTGGCCATTTGTAGGCAATTGAAAAAAAGCAACAACAACAACAACAAAAACCCCCCAAAACACATTAGTGCCTTTTAATTAAACACTGTTTAGCTGAACAGCACGACAAACCCAGTAGATGGGGACCCACATTATCACCTTTTTAGAATCCTCCTAATGCCCACTTGGTGACTTTAATTGTCACTCTTCCTTTATTCTTATTTGGTCTTTATTTACTCTGTGGATAAACCCTGGCTGGTTCTGAAGCACCCGCATGCTTCACCGTTGCAAGTTTCAGCGTCAAAAGCAGACAAAGGTGATTCCAGACACAAAGACGATGAATGCACACGTTGCTCGATTGCAGTAAACAATCATGTTTTATTGATAAGGTTCTCAGAAGAGTCTCGTTTCAGTGAACGCGTGAGAATCATCCGTCGATAATACTGATTTTGGTACATTATGACATCCAGCACGAGTCTCTTCACAGTGAGAAGGATCCATTACTGCTACTGCTGTTGGGATCTAGGACAGGATTCTCTCTGCTTCCAAACAAAAACAGTCAAAAACAACAAAATGGGGACTGATATTGTAGATATGATTATTAGAGTGCCACAAAATGTCTAGAGTAGTAAGACCAGCTAAAGATTTTGCACATTACAAGCCACTTCCTCTTAGAAATATAAAACTTGATATTCTGGACAATATTCTACTGTGCTGCATAAAGGTAAGTCTATACACTGTACATTGAAATATAATTCGAAAAAACAGATTTCACAGTTTTAAAGACTTTATTTAAGGTATAAACTGCTTTTTTTAATCACTTTATTACATAAATTATTCTTTTGAGAGACTATGATTTGCCCTGCCAGCAAACTGAAATGATACAAAAAACAAACAGAACTTTTTTTTTTTCTTACATATTTTACAAAAGAAAACAAACTCATCCGTTAATGCTCGTTTAAATAGAACTGGTGACTCATTCATGATTGTCATATAGTACTAATAAATAAATGGAAAATCATGAAATAAATACTAACTTCGCATGTTCTCCGGACAGTGTCGTGTTCGATCGCTCTGTACAGAAGTGCCTCGGTGAAAGTCTCACGATTCTACTGCGACTGAAATGTACAAAACTACGGCATCTACAGTATACGCAACATCCTGAAATTTAGGTGGACACATATGTAGGGATGTCTTCCCTTGTCCCAATAAGCAGTGCTCCCTCATGAATATTGTCCACAAATATCCATCACCTCTCCACTGTTTTTTTGTCTTTTTTTTTGTCAAGTTTATCTATTAACATCAGATTGGTTTATGGATTGGGTGAGCTCCAGTGTCGCTTGGCTGAATGTGCGCTGCTGGGGTAAGCGGGGGGACGGTCCGTGGTGGACGATGGGAGGCCTGAGACAGGGAGGTGACCCATCGGACGGGGTGACTCTGCGGTGCCCACCCTTCCCCCCGCTGGCGTGTGGCTGTAGTTGCTGCTCTCTGGAGTGGCTTGGTTGACTTTGGTCCCGATGCCCCGGCAGCACAGTACAACTCCGCTGCCTTTTAACTGTCATGGCCGCTGTCAGTGTGACCCAAAAAATATGGGTGAAAATATCACTATCTTTTTTAAAAAGGGGATTCTTACTCATTAAGCAACAGTTCTCAAAGGTTCTTCAGTGCTTTTCCAGTTTTTTTTTTTCCCTAAAAAGAACCATTTATCCAAACTTTTTTTATTAATTTCTTTCTTTTTTCTGTTTTTTTGTTGTTTTTTTTTTGCCTATGGCAGTAAAATGAACATGTTTTCTGATAAGTCATTCTTTCAAAAGTCCCTGCAGCATTCCATAAATAACCCCATTTGTTGGTTAATTCTCCACGTTTTTTTTTTTTTTTTAGAAGGAGTAGGGTCGAGGAGGCTGGGTAGGGAAAAAAAAAATTAAAAAGTAGGATCCAGAGAATTAAAAGTGCCCTTCGAGCAAGTTCATGGGTGCCGTTACCTCTTGCCCATCTCGTTCTGTCTGAGGAACTGGATGTTGAAGCTGCTGTCAGCCAGTTCTGGATACTGCTCAACAGGCAGTACATAGTAGCCATCATAGCCTTGTACTTTACCTGAAGTCAAGAGCTGCTGTCTCTCACCCTCTGTCCAGAGACGGCTGCCTCCTTTCCCATCCCTGGCCCTCTGTTGCTCCTTGCTCCAGGCGCCAGCCAAGGCTCTCTGCCTGGCCAGTTCCAAAAGTCTTACCTTCTCTTCGTCCACTACATCCACAGCGAGCCCGTAGCGGACGCTCAGCACTAGAGAAGGAACCGCAAACTCCACGGTCACTCCTCTCCTCGAGCGGCCGCTCACGGTCACGTTGATCCCGCTCTCCAGGGCCTTTCGCCCGTTGGTAAGCCCCAGTGCCAACAGGTCACTGTCAGCGGAGCCCACTTTAACAAAGTAGTGACAGTCCTTCCCCTCCTGGATATAATGGGTACCTTCAAGGTACTGGGCACCATTGAGCACTAAAGCAACTTTCCGACTGTCTTCGCTGGCCAAAGCTGAAACGCCGGCCACTACGCGGCCTTCCTTCAGAGCCAGCATGACTCCTCTTCCTATTATGGGAGTGCTGGTACCGAACCAGTGACCTGGCCTGTTTTTGCGCCTTCTGCGTTCCTTGTTTAGGAGACGACCCTCCAGGGCCATGAAGGCCTGGTTGTGACGCTCGGTCGCCTGTTGCACACCTGTGACGAGCTGCACGGGGAAGACAGACATCCCAAGTCCCGATGAGGACAAATGTCCTAAATGCAAGTAGCAAACCTACTGTTACGCTGTTGTTTCCGTACCTGTTCGTTCTCACAGTGCTGGGCGGCCTGCAGCTCATATGGTGGCTCCACAAAGTAAAGAGAGTGTCGGGGAAATCCTGGAATTATGTTGCTAAGCTGGAAGCCAAACATCACCAGCCAGCTCTTCACATCTACAGCAGAAAGAGGAGGAAAAAACATTCACTGAATGACAACAAATGTGGAAATATTATGCTGTTTAACAGGTTTTTCCATCATTAAAAAAGGTCTCAGACGCACAATATCAGAAACTGTCTTGTCCAAATATTTTCTACTTTTATACCAGTAAAACCTGGTGCTGGTGCAAAGATAGATCGACTATCTGACCATTTTTCACTGAATATTTTGCATTATTCAAGGTCCTGTATATTTTAAGAAATGGTTTTTGTAAAATATTTACTAGCCCCAGAGTGGTAAAATGAAGGTCGAATCGCAAAGGCAAATGGATGGTTCCGAATACATGTCCTGTCACTTCCTACAAAGTGATGATTAAATTATGTAGAATTATTCATTGAATGGAACACCGAGAAAACATTTCATTCCTCTACCTGTGACATAATTCTTGACGTCCAGCATGTCACTCAGGGGGTTGTTGTTCTTGAACATGTACAGATTAAATGGAGAAGGATCTTTCCCTATCTTGGGCCACATGCTGTAGTCAGGCGAAGTCCAGCGGCCGGCCAGGACATCGTAGTCTCGCTGAGTGAAGTGGACCAGCTTGGTCAGGGAGTCATAGAGACCACCGTGGAACCCGATCACCAGCTGAAACTCTGGGTTGGAGTCCAGGTACACTTCTCCATAGGCAGTGTACTGAACCTAGAGGATGCAAGCAGCACCATTTTGCTTTTAGAGAAGTAATCTCTGACTCCAATAAAAAGGTCAGAACCATGTTTCACAAACAGAACGGCACCCCAGGAGCAGCCTGGAGCTGTTTTCCACACTTGTCATCCTACTACAATTGCTATTTTCACAGCAGTAACTAACTGGAAACAAGGACAGATCCAAATATACTGTGTGTATTACCTGTTTAATCATCTGCCCGTTGCTGCTGAAGACAGCCAGTGGTGTACCGGTGTTGTCAGAAGCAATGTAATATTCCTCTCCACTGCTCACCTCCATGGCAAACAAGTGTCCCTGATTGAGACACGGAAATTTACTACGTTTGTGATGTCTATGGTAATACCTTTTTATAATAAAAGTCCGTAGTCTTTTGGGCTTTTACCAGACAAGAATATTAAATCTGTAGCCCCGAAACCATGAACGCAACTAAAATTATTTCTATTGCAGACTGAGAAAGTTATTTATCACACATTTCATGTTGATTCACCTTTAAAACAACAACAACAACAACAACACCAAATTATCACTATTTTTGAATTCAACTTGACCAACATCAACGATAGACCAACCTGCAGATCGTAGTAAAGTGATGAAATTTCTGAACTGGAGTGATTAAAGATGTGCGTGACGCGGGTGGGATAGATGAGATCAGCGTAGAAGAACTGAAGGTGCTGTCCCAGGCTGTTCCTCGAGGACACCCTGCGTCCCACCCCGTCATAGTGATACACCACGCTCCAACCTCCGGGGCCTCGGTTGTAAGCCCGCAGTAGCTGACCTTTGGAGTTATAGTCGAAAACGTCGGAGCCGCGCTGGCTGAGGAAGCCGTCCTCATCCACGCGATACTGGACGTCTCCCAGGCGGGTGATGCGATCTCTGAGGTCGTATCGGAGGGGCAGGATGCGAGCGCTGTTGCCCGGGTTGAGCAGATGGAGGTTACCGTTCAGGTCGTAGCTGTAGCGCCAGGTGGACCAGTCGTTCACCTGCAATTAAAGACGGTAATTTAACAAAGAGCTTGTCTTCATTTAGAGGTTTAGGCCTTCGATGTGAAAAAAAATAAGACAAGCCATATCAACTCTCCCACCTTGACGCCGCTGAGCTGCCCGTCTCCATCGTAATCGTAGCGATACTGAGTGGTGTTGGCGTAGGGCCCGATTTTGAGCTCTCGTTTCACCACCCGCCCCATGCTGTCGTACTGCACCGTCATCCAATACATGAGCGAGCGGAAGATTTCGTACTGGACCTCCTTGATGCGCCCGTGGGTGTCGAAATGCTTGCTCAGCGTCATCACCGCCGTGGTGATGATCTGATTAATGTCATAATAAATCACCCCAAATTTTCCAAAGTGCTCCACCTGTAGGACGAGGGAGCGGATGAATAAAAAACACTTGCAGACAAAGTCACATTCACACAGAGCTTCAGAGGGGAATATACGCGCCTTTCCGGAGATTTCGTCGTAGCGATAGAGGTCAACAGGCAGTGGCATCTCGCTGATGACAGGCTTCATGCTGGCGATCCGGAAGCTGTTGTCGTGGTACGTGTACTCAAATCTACCATTAACCATCCCCTCCTCACTGAAGCGGTACATTTGCTTGTCAATGAGCGGACCCATTTTGCGATAACGTATGGTGCAAGAGAAGCCCCCGTTCTGCAGGTTGACCGACTTTAGCACGCCGGTGGTCTCGTCATAGCCAAACGTGACGGCGGTGCTGTCGTACACGATCTCAGACAGCTTCCCCAGCTTGGCGTGCTTGTAGAGCACACGGCGACCGGTGCCCAGGCAGTGGATGGCCAGGGGTCTGCCGTCCTCGCTGTAATCGTGGATAATGGAGGCGTTGCTCTCCGGCGGGTTGTAGGTGTTTCGGATGTAGCCGACAGACACGTGTGTGTACATGGTGTGGCGGGCGACGCTGGGCATGGTGACAGCCGTGACCCGACCCGAACCATCAAACTCGAATATGTACTGTCTCTGGCTCTGCAGGAGGAGCACCATGGACTGAAACAAAGAGGGAGGGAAACATCGATCAGAGGGCAAATCTGAATATTTGTAAGTCTATAAGTAATAATGATGGATTAGCAATCTTGTCTTTGCAGTTCATGTAGCAATTCTAAACTTTTGACCTACAGAACACAAAGACGGAAGTACTTACCTTGTCCAGATAGCTGTAGCTCCACACCTTTCCGTCCACAAACGAACGTGACACGACGCGTCCTTGCAAGTCAAACTCGGTCCGCTCACTCATGCTCCCCCTCTGCAGCCCAACGAGCTGCCCGGTGGAGGAATACGACACGTTGACGACCGCCAGGCTGCTGCTGGGCAGCCACATGGCTGGCCGACCCTGAGTGTCGTACATGATGCGAAGGGTGAACTTTCTGTGGTCGTCATAAATCTTCTCCGTGCGGGTGTTTCGGTCAAAGTCAATAGAAAGAAGATTTCGCCCGTGAGCCTGAAGAAAAAAAAAAGGTCATTTTAGCCACAGATCTGAATGAATGATTTAGAGTTCATGCTTTCAGATCTTTAATTTTTACACGGATGCGTAATGCTCAAACCTCGACTCACCCTTAGCTTCCTGCCGAAGACGGTGACCTTGCCCTTGATCTGCTCTTTGCGCAGACGCCATTCGATGGAGTTAAGGCCATTGTCTGTGGGCAGGGTGATGTTTCTGCGACCGATCGTAGGGCTGACGGAGCCCGTCAGAATGTGGGGCTCAGTGTGAAAACTGATGCCCATCCCGTTGGCGTACCTCACTCTCAGGGTGCCGTTGTTGCACAGCTGGTAGCTGTTCCTCACCTGGTCTGTTGTCAGGGAGACAAACATATAATCATAAAGTATGGACAAACAATGCCATAGGTCTAATGATGATTTACTTTAATACCTACGAAGTGCAGAATCACCGTGATCGATTTTTGTATTTTTATTTGTGTGGATGTGACCGACAGGAAATTGTGTTTAATGGGGTTTAATTCTGTCTTTGTGTGCGTTGTCATATCTTAAAAGTCCTTATATCTAAGAATAAAATCTGATGCTGAAACTCTTTAGATGTCTGAAAACAGACATTCCGAATACAACAAAGTGACTGAAAACACAGTTTTTAATCATCATGATCAGCTGGCATCTCTATTTGAACTCCCATCGTAAATGACAGTAAATGACAGTAATCCATAAAGCCAATTTGTAATAAAGCTCCAGGCCGCTTTGAACAAAGCCTCCAACAGACAAAAGATGCTTTTTGTTCCACTGACTTGGCAGCAACAGCCCTCAGATAAACGCTCTCAGCCCTCTCCATCTGAACAACCTTGTAATAAAACAGAAGTGAGGGTGAGGGAGAAGGCGGTGGAGAAACGCAAGCTCGAGGGCCAAGGAGATTTCACAGTGCAGGAGTTAATGAAGAGAGCAACAGGGAACGTGAAGAGAAGAAGATGGTTAAGTGGGTATGTCAGCAGAGAGCCGTACCAAAACCCACACAGTGTGGCGGAAACCTTAACTGACTTACAGTTCTGTGAACACCTCTTCCACTTTCCTCTCACTGCGCAGGTGAATCACTGAATACGTCTACAAAGCGGTCTCGCTGAGGCCTTCAGACTTCCAGTCTGCATTCAGACTCTTGTCACGGCTCTCACGCCGGTCAAGGGAGGGTAGACAATTACTCTCCTCCTTCTTTCAATCTTCTAAAAAGACCAAATAAGCTCAGGGATCACGGGAACGGGTTGAGAGCTGTGTTTGTGTGGCGCTGTGTATTTTTCTCCTTGTGAGGAAAAAGCTTGAGGGATGAGGAGGATTCACTCTGCATGAGTTAATGAATTTTGCTGCGATGATATTCAAAAGCTGGATGATCCCAGTTGGGATTACCAGCTATATATTGGTAATTTTACTCAGTAAGGGTCGGATATGAGTAGGGGGGAAATAATCTCCTAGAGCATGAAAATTACATGGCTTTCAATTAGCAGCTGCAGGCGGGCACATATTCCCCTTGACAGAGGATTGAGGGGTTTTTTTTTGTTTTTTTAAATATTTACTGTTTTTTCTAAAAAACGCTAATCGCTTACAGACCCCCCAAATTAAATATTATCCAATTAAAATGAAAACTAAAGACATACCAACTTCTCCCAATATGATGAGCTCTTCATCAGTGCAGTTTTAAAAATCTATGGATCTGCTGAATGCGCTGGGGGAGGCTTTTACCTTGCACCACAGTGTATGAGGCCTCCACGGAGGACAGGTTGGTGATCACGGTGATGTCGCCTTCCCTGCTGGAGCTCTCGATGTCGATATTGATGGAGCGTTCAATTTCACGGTGAAGGCTGGTCACCATGCCCGTAGGATATGTCACATTGGTCAGGCGACCCTCACTGTCATACCTGGGGAAAAGAGATTGTGATGACTTACTGTGAAAAAAGAAGGATAATTCTTAGAGTGATAGACGGTGTAATTTCAAAAGCTAACGCTGGGGGGCAGTAGTTCTCTGTGTGAGTTTTCAGCAATAAAGCTGGGACTTTTTTTCTTTTTTAAATAAAAAAATATGTCAAGATAGGATGTAAATAGCAGAAGCACTCACTGGTAAAAAGTGGTCCAGCCAGTCTCATCAGCTTTGGTTGCCAGAAGGCCAGTACTGCCGCTGTAAGTCATCAAAGAAACCTCCTGGCCCAGGGCTAAGATGCTGCGCAAGCCACCATTGGGGTCCAGTCCCAGAGTCAACACTTGGTTTTCCGGCAGCAGCACAAGTCTGAGCAGGCCAGCTCCGCCTCCCTGGCCCTGACCATCCCTTCTCACCTTTACCGTGTTGTTGCAATTGTCTGTCAGCATGGCCAGCTCTCCATCAGGACCATAGGTGAAGTTGTAAAGTGGTTCCCCAGTCACCAGGCTAATTGTCTGTATGTGGAGCCCCTCCCCATTGAAGATGTACAGCTCCTGTTCCCGTGGTGACGCAACCTCATACTGCGCGATGCCACCATAGCCCACGCTGGAGACGGCAGGGCCAGGACGGTTTGCTCGCACAGCTCTGATGCGTATGTTGTTGAGGTCTGCGATGAAGAGCGTCCCATCAGGGGACACAGCCAAGGAAGTGGGGGAGTTCAGCCCAGCCTCCGGGGCGTAGCCGTCATCACCGTAGAAGCAGTTGCAGTTGACATCATTCTTGCAGTCGCAGTCGGATGGCGAACCAGCCAAGAGAGAGATTTCTCCATTGGTGCTCACCTTAAAAAAAAACACAACACACGTACAGAGAGAAAAAAACAGGTTTATAACTGAGATTAAGTGGCTTCTTCAACTAGCTAAAACATTTAAGCCTCTCCCGCAATCCAGTGCTGTCAGGTCGGCTGGGCCAACGAATTAATCCCAACGCAGACAGCCGATCAGCTGCGGCCGCCCTCATACCTGTCTAACCCTGTTGATCTTCTTCTCGTCCGTCTCAGCGGATGTAGAGGAGCGTCCGGTGTGCGACAGGGGCGACCGCTGTGGCGCTCTCCAGGGCTGCGTGTATGGCCAGCTTACTGAGACTGTAGTCGACACCCGGCACCTGGCAATGCATCGGCCGGCCCGCGATGATGCTCACCTAAGGTCGAGATCAGCGGATTAGCGGAGACCATAAACGCCGTGGATCAGACGACAAAGTTGGCCAATGAACCTTTGACCAACAGAGTAAGACTCCAAAAAGTTTCACATTCTTGGACATAATTAATCAGTAATCTTTTCACCACTGTGAAAACTTGGAAAAAGAGTGCCGAACTCTTCCTTTTAATTTGGCTTGAGGGGGCATAATTGGGCCTAAATTCTGTCAAGCTCCTGTAATGAGTTTCCACACCAACAGTTCTGCAACGGTCATCACAGCCTTTCGGTACAGACCTGGTGGTTCTCAGTGATGCGCAGGATCACGTTGTTTTCCAGTACATATAAAGAATTGTCTGTGGGGTTCACTGCCAAATCTGTTGGCCATTCGAGACGCACCTGGGAAAAAAAAATATATATAAGGGGGTGAAGGAACACAGGTTCAAGCCAGCTTCTAAGTTTGGTTTTTTTTTTTTGCAGCAAGTGCAGTCCCAACTCTTGTGGTCCGTTTATATAATTTATTCCCGCTCCGACCTCTTGGCTGGCATATGTCCACGCAGTTGTCACAGCTCAGCACTCAGGCCGCTGTTAGATTATTACCTATCACGCTATCTGCACTTCCTTCTCGCTATCGTACCTGGCTGACGTCCATGCTGGAGTCGCAGCTCAGCGGCCGTATGGCGGTCAGATCGTTGGCCCCCAGAAGTGTAGAGATTATACCGTTCTGATCCACCTTACGGATCATGGTGGCATCCACAAAGTACATCAGCCCGTTTTTATCCACGGCGATACCTGGGAGAGTACACAAGGAACACCATTTTCAATCATTTGTTGACGTTTTGAAATATTTTGGGGTTTTTGGCGGAAGACCTTCAGACTGGTGTGTTTGTTTGATACAACAGCGAAACCAAAATAACCCTGCAATGACAGATCAGGGGAACAACACACGGCAGACAGAAAGAGACACCCGCAAACACATGCTCACACACATCTGAGAGACCACACATGTGTGTCAGTGGCAGGAAATGTGACAGAATGACATCCTTGACAGTTTGGTGTCACAGTGTTCCAACATCAGCTAAAATAATTCCATTAATAAGATTACCATTAACCTGGTTTATAACCTCTTTCTGTCTGCGTGCTGCTTTAGAAAAACCACAGAATAAGTGCACCATTAGTGCAAGTGCACCAAGTTCCTTCTGAAGAGTTTTATTTTGGAAAGAATTCCCCTTCAAATAGAAAAATAAATAAATCTCTTGCACAATTGAGCTTGCTAAGCTTACAGATAACACTGACTGCTGCACTTCCTGTTCTTAGGAATTAGCCTAAATATGCTGTCATTACCTTTAGGGCTCATCAGCGTAGCTTCGGTGGCTTTCCCACCATCACCGCAACGTTCGTCGAAGGGCAGACACTGCTCGCCCGTCCCAGCCACCACCTCAGCGTTGTCCGAGAGCAGACGGCCTCCAGTTAAAGAGCGCACGCGGTAAATTCTGCGTGAGTTGGTGTCGGAGATGAACAAAGCCCCTGTGACAGGATCCACCGCCAAGAAGTACTTATGTGTTGGGTTATTGCTGCAAGAGTTAAAAAAAAAAAATCTTGTTTACTATATTTATTGTCACATTTTTTAGGATTGTAGCTGGGCTGTTGTTGAATGTGGAAAAATCCTATTGTTTCATCATCATAAGTATCTTACCTGTGTCTAAAATCTTTGTTCCTTTAAAGGAGAAAGTGAGATAAAAAGCAAAACAAGTGTTAATTCACACAGGAGAGCAGCGCAAAGCAAACTTTGCTGTGTCAAACAACAACTAACTGTGGGTAGAAACACCCTGGAGGAACGTTTACCGGTATACAGCCCAGTTTACATGTCTGCCTTTGACTTGCCATCCTTCCTGTCTCACCTGACATTGGATGACTGGATGCTGCAATCTTTGTGTTTCACATCCATCCTTTTTTCTACCTTTTTTTAAAAAACTTTTAGCTCTAGACAGGACTTTTCCCCCATAAAAACACCTTTTCACTTTCTTGTTTCTCTCTGCTCTGAAGCTTAGAAATGTCAGATCCGGTTGAGTGTCTTACCTTAGTTCCAGGATGGCAGTTGTGTTCATAGATGGGTACACTCTGCGCACAAAGTTGAGGTCTCCGACGTAGAGGCTGCCATCGATGCCCATGGCTAAGGCAACTGGCGCGAGAAGTTTGTTGCCGTCTGCCAAGCCGTTACAGCTGGGGCAGGAGATACTGCGCCTCCGACCATTTCCCATGATGCTGGTGATAACTGGGGGCTGTTCTGTCACAAAGATGTTCTCACCGCTGCCTTTGTGAAGGATGCCTGTCCATTAGAGACGACAGAGCCAAACAGAAGTTGATGTACAGGCAGTGGCAACGCTGTTCCTGCTTTGGATCTGTTCACCACTGTGCTCAAGACAAAATTTCTTCTGATTCTCATTCAGGCAAAATAAAATCACATCTCACTCTGAAGTCTTTTTCTATCCAAGTTAGCTTTTGTTACAAAAGAGAATGCTACAACCAGGATTCCTGCCAACCACTGGGGTTCAGATTGCCCCGTCCCATATGCTTTCACCCTGGAAGCTGCAACTGATGCTACAGAACAGTGTATTTGTACCTACCGCTGCGTGTGTTCAGGATGTGATGCTTGTTCAGTGACCACCCGCCCAGACTGGAGGGATCAAGTTCATAGCCTTGCAGAATGACCGTCCTTTTCTCCCACAGAATGAGACTGGCGCAGGATTCATATTCGTAACCGACTGACACTATGTGTTAAAAGGGGCGGGACACAACAAATGAGACAGAATAAGAGGCTTTGTGAAACTTCACTGGAGCATCACCTTCCAAACTTCATCCAAGTCATTAAATGTGTGATACACAGAGAAGCTAGTTAGCACCTTTAGCAAAAATCTACTTTTGCCCCTCTGCGGTGCTGCTAAATTAATTAAAAACGTTGTTAATTGGACAGGCTGCGTGTGGACCTTTAAACCTACAGGTTGTGCAGGTTTCTATGTGTAAATTGTGCTGGTGGAAATGACACGCTTCTGTTAGAATGCAGTTGAACTGTCAGAGTCACAGTTGATATTGTTAGAAAACGGAAAGCAGGGAGGAAAATGAGTTAAAACTGAAGCAGATTTAATAAGAACGCTAGGGTGTGAATGTGTGAATGAGCGCTGCGGCTTTTCCTGTCTGTTCAAAAGCGTTCTAACACGTTGGCTCAGTGAGTCGAAGGGATTACTGTTGCCAGCACCTTTTAAACTTCAGAGCCAACAGTAACGCAATACACCCGCAACAGCACTGACAGTTATCAAAACATAACCTAATCACAAAGCATGTATATGCTATAGATGTGATTTTCCCCAAACGGTATGCCCCTCATGAATTCAGCGGGCGCTGTAGTCGCCGATGAGCGCTGCGTCAGTGGCCTGACAGCGGTGCTTGGCTGACAGCATCTGTGAGTGACTGTGACAGCACACTGTAATAGCTCTGGCCCTCCTGGACTCCTGTTTGCTGCTCCAGTAACCTACTGCTAACTCACCCCGGTGGCTAATAACCCTTCACCATGGCCACGGCTGGTTGCCTTAACCACAATGAAAAAAAAGACGTATGCACAAAACGCGTTTGACTGTGCCTATGCTGTCGAGCGAAGAGCAGCTTAGTTCTTCTTCAGGCACCCTAATTATCACTCCATTCTTCTATCACAGCCAGCGCAGCCTCACCAGTAAAGTTTCATTCTCCACTGCGGGGCACCTACTCAACACAATTTGGCTCATTTCAACTTCTTGTTTTTGGAATCAAACGGTTTCTTGTTCCACCCCAAGTACTGTTGCAGCCCTCTATCGTGGCTGTTACAGCAACCTTATTCTAAAACACCTGTTTATGACTCCTATGTATATAAATATATATATTTTTTCTAACTTCTACTTACCAACAGCCTCAGAAAGCCCGTAGACTCTCTGTCCATACGCATCGGTTTTATCCCAGATGTAAGTGTAGCTCATATTGGGTGATGCGTGGAACCATTTCTGGAAGAGGTGGCCCTCCACCGCTACCATCAGGTGAACCTTTAGCAGATCTATGGATAAAACTGCTGGCGTCATGGTCACCTTAAGCAGCGAACGGTAACCCTGTGTCCTGGAGCTTAGGTAGCACAGCTTCAGGCTTGTGCCAGGTAGCTCAATCTGCTCATGCAGCACCTGGAAGACAAAAAGAGAAGATGACAGGAGGGTGGGATTAGGGAGGATTACAGAGAGAAGAAGTAATGGGGGGGTCACGCTTCCACTGACGGCTGAAGGACAAAAGAGGGGGGAAAATGGGGGAAACAAAAGAAGAGAGGAAGAGGGACTAAAGTGTGTGGGGAGGGGGGGGGGGAGCTATAGGAGCAAAATGGGACAGTGAGCTACAAGAGACAGGGGAGAGGGGAAGAGAGAGTGCATGAACCAGAAGGAAGATTAGCCGGCAGCCAGAGGTCAGTGGTACTGCACCTGTGTCTCCGGTATGATGGGTTTCTCCCCTGGCTTGGAGCTGAAGAAGGAGGAGAGAGGGGATGCAATCACAAGAGGGTCAGGCCTGACGAAGCCGCTCAGGTCACAGCCCGGGATTGTGTTCTCTTCTGTCTTAAGCACCAGAGTGTCCATAGCATAAAACTGGCTCCACGGCAACCACACGGTGCGCTCCTGGCTCAGGAAAGGGGCGCGCTCGAACCGCAGTGTCAGTGATGCACCGCCGTTAGCTATCAGGTCAAACCTGGAGAGGTTTGCGAGAAGAGGATGGGAATGAAGTACAAATGGGGAGTGAAGTGGTCGGTGTTTATTTGGACATTTTCAATGTTTCTTTATAGATAATAATATTCCCAAGGATTTTGGAATGACTCAAAAAAACCCTCCTGGAATAAAATTGTCTTTTTAAAAAAATTTGATTGTTGGAGAACACACAGTGATTGTTGGAGAACACACAGCACAAAGATACATTTCACAGATAAGAACTGGACAAACAACACCTGAAAAGAAACAGTCGATGTTCTGTTATAACATTCAGCTTTGGATATTTGTGGATTAATGCTTGGAAAAAAAAGTTCTACAAATTTGGCTGGCAGCACTTTAGAAAGCTGAAAGAAGATGGTGTTTAAGGTACAAGAATGAAGTGAGATTAAAATCCTGACAACAGAACATGTTAATTCAATCCACGGGTGTATGAGACCAAACTGCCTCTAGAAAACAAGAACTATACATTTTACAAGATGCTCAGATGTTTCCACATCAGCTTGGGCTGCTGAAGAGAAGGGTGCAGAACCTGACGTAAGGAAAGAGAAAAAACTGCATGTTTTAAAGAGTGTAGGTCAGTCAAACTCTGACACAGCCCTGTTAGCCGCAACTACATTCAATATAACTTGTAAGGGGGGAAAATTCAGAAGTCAAAAAGTCAAATTAAAGCAGTCTGAAACTCCGTCTGAAGCTGGAGGTCCTGCCAAAGTAATAGGAAGATGTGTCAGGAGAGTTAATCAAACGTGGATGGAAGTGGTTATTAAAGCAAAGGATTAAATCCACATTTCAAGGCGGTTTCAAATTCTTTAAATGGTCCTTATTTACTTTCACATGTTAAAATTGGTTACTGCAAAAAAGATCTAATCTAATCTAATCTAATCTAATCTAATCTAATCTAATCTAATCTAATCTAATCTAATCTAATCTAATCTAATCCAATCTAATCCGATCTAATCTAATCAACCTTGTACGGTGAGGTAGTTGCAGAGTAACTGTTGTACATACATTCCATCCTGCCGCGTCAGCGTGTATCCATAGTGGGGATAGTTGACAAAAGACACGTTCACCCCCACCAGAGGGGTTCCATCTGTCGTCAACACCTGACCCCGGATTAGAGACACCAGACTGCGAAGAGAGACAGAGTAGATCAGGTGAGGAAGTGATAAGCTTTCAATGCCACCTTGCAAACCATCAATCATGTGGTTTGATGAATCACTCGTCCCGTCTGGCCCGTCCCTTCATTAAAACTCATATTTGGCTTCAACGAGCAAAATCGCTGCCATCCACGCCAGCTCATGCCAATCATGTAAACGAAGGGTGACAAATTAGATTTAATGGGTGCTTGTGTGTTACTGTGGCCTCTCAAAAGGATATCTATGGAAGATTGTTCAAACATTATCATTAGAGTATCATTGTTCTGATGAGTTATTTCCTCTGAAATAGCTGACGTCAGTCTGCGTCAATGCATGCACACACACATTCACTCACACACACACACACACACACAAACAGCACCGTGGACAAATTCACCGTGCAACCCCTCCCACAGGGAATCTTGGCCTCTGATGCGTTCATCATGGCATTTATTTAACGCTGTGATATTTGTGTGACTAAGGCTATTTTTTATAGCCAATGTTTATTTGCACAAATGTCAAACTGAATATCACCATGATAACTGTGTAAGCTACAGCACTGTGTAAGCTACAGCAGAACAACACTATGAGCATGGGGACCATTTTGCTCAGAAAAATAAAATGGTATGAATTGGTTTTACGGTATCTATTAGCTTGTAACATGTTCATGAAGATGTTCTTGTTTGACACCGACACCTCAACGCTGCAATACAGGACGTCGGCGGTATGTATGTGGTTGGCATTTGCGTGATTGGACTGGAAGTGACTTACCTGGAGTTGAAGGGGTTGTCTCCAGGTAGGATGTGGGTGCTTTCACGGCCCATGAGCATTCTGACGCGGTCGTAAAAGGGAGCGGACACGGTGCTGGGACAGCGAGCCCTGCTGGATGACCTGAAGCGGGTCCCGGGAGCCGCGACAGAGTGGGCTGTTCTGGCACGGGCTCTGGATGCAGCAGTCTGGATCCATGCAGTCTGTTAGTCCATCTAAGGAACAGGACAAGACCAGAGTCTCAATCAGTTTTCTTCAATATTTCTAAAAGTCTTGACACGCTTTCCATTTTAATATTTTTATTTCCATGTTTACCTCCTTCGTTGTCCTTGTTGTCAGCACAGGACGTCTCCATGGCCACGCTGCAGCCGGGGCCCCTCCAACCGGTCTGGCATTCGCAGTGCCAGCTCTGCTGGCCCATGGTGCACTGGCCGTTCCCGTTGCAAAAGTTAGGACAACCATCTGTAAAGGGTAAGACATGAGGACAAAGAAGGGGAGGGAGGTGAGAGGGAGGAGAAACGATCAGGGAGGAACAGTGCAATGTTTGTACATCATACTCACAAATCTGCACACTGATACGGCCATAAAAGACCGGTTCTCCAGATTCATAATAATTAACATGTGGAAACACACTGTGAGTATTGGCTGCTTATTAATCTATTGAAATCAGCACATCAATTATCATGGACACCTTCTGAACAGTGTGTGCAGCATGGCCATAATGCTTAATAGAGCTCCAACCAATCATCATTCTCTCTCTCTCTTACTTATTACTTATAATTCAGGGTAGGTAATGGGATTCTGATTGCCTGAGAGTATTGCTTTCTCATGAGGGAATGAGATTATGTTCAATGGTGTGTGTGTGTGTGTGTGTGTGTGTGTGTGTGTGTGTGCGCGCGCACACACATGCGTGTGTGTGTGTATGAATGCTTCACTTTAGCTTATGCAAAAGACCTACCAGAATCTGAAGGCCTGGAGACATGAAAGTTCTCTAACTAGTGAAGCAGGGCCACTCCTCAAAAAAGGTGAATTCCAGGCAAAGATAGTGGAGACATTTAACAGGCATTGGACAAGACAGTCGCACAATCTTTAAGGCCAGAAGAGAGCCGAAATAAATACATAAATATGGCTACCATTAAAAATAAAGACAGACACCAGGCAGGAAAGTCAGTTTAACTCCAGCTTCAATCTGAAGTCGGATTCAGTAGCTTGTCTTCAGCACATTTTTTTGGAAAAACAACTCAAAATGGAACCTATCATTTCACCTCAAATTTCCCAGGGCTGTTGAACTACCGTGCACTGAAATGATGTGATGTAACAGGTTTGCTTCATTGAACCTTGAAAGGGAGCATAACCCCAAGTGTGGATTACTAGCATAGAAAAGAGTTAAAGAACTCTCAGATTTATGATCGGAGTGCAGACTCAGAAACACGGCTTGTCTAAACTGACAGATACAAAGCTGTAAAGACTCTTCCCTGTAGGTCCAGAGAAAATCAAAGCATTAGCAGTTACATGCCTGCTATCTGATAAATTACACTTGTGCTCTAACCACGCTTTAAAAGCCTTAAAAATCCTGGTCTGTCATACTCCCCCCCCCACTTTGCTCTGAATACCTCAGCTGAAATCAAGATACGTGTGCCACATTATAATATATCAGGAGGAGAGACAAAAGAAAGCACAATGACACACAATGACAATGTTTCCTTCAGCAGCACAAAGAGCACCAAACAAAGTTGTCACAGTGATCTTCTCTGTAATAAATGAGAGAGGATGCCACACTTTTCAGTCTGTCCACAGGAGATGGAGGCAAAGACAGGGCTGACTGATAAAACGGCACCCGGTGAGGCGCTTCTCCCAGCCCCCTGCCGCACCAACCCAGAGGCGGCGCACCCTGGAAATATGACCTGCCATTTGCTTGTCGTGTGAGGAGTGAGGAAGGACAGAATAACCCACTAAGACATTATTAATAAAAAAAGCTTTTCATTGAGTTCTGCTCGCTAGATTAATGAACATATTTTCACTCAAGTTGCGCTGTAAGATTTTGCCCTCTAACAAATCGCTACATCAATAAAGCTATGCATTATGAATACAAATGGTGCAATCTAAATGGTGGCAGCAGCTAAATTAACGGGCGTATCACCCCGATTGGCATTCTATCATATGTCTTGAGCACCAGGCGACGAAGGAAAGTCAACAGAGGACTTTGAGAAAGACAGCGTATCATCTCATTTGAAGTGGAGGTTTGGGAGGGAGGGGCACAGGAGCTGGACCGCGTTTTTAAGCACAACCAGAGGAACCAAATCAAAGTTTTTAATGGTAAGAATTACTGTTTTTAGTTAGACTGGACAAGATTGTTTCTAAGTACTGAACTCAGGGAATAAAGGCGGTTAGTGGTGATTGGCTGTTGAATGGAGTTGCCATTTAAAACAGCCAAATACTTATGAAGCACCCGGACAGGACGATCCATACTGAGCATTGATCGGCTCGCTCGGGTAGGCCGGCATAAGGCTCCCCTCTCTTTAATGCCAGAGCCTAGTCAATACGCCATCATACTAACTAGAATAAAGTGGGATTTCAGAAACTATTAGGCCAACCCTCCTCACTAATATGGTTGTGGCCTGATGAAAACCCTTTAAGAGGAGAAGAAATTGCCTTGGGTTATGGGTCAGCACGCACACGCACACACACACACACACACACACACACACACACACACACACACACACACACACACACACACACACACACACACACAATGTAGGTGGACAAAAATAGTGTTTAAAACTCAGAGGGGTAGGTGGAAAAGAAGCGAGAGTGACAGAAAGAATGAGAATAGATCAGTTGAGATTTTACCCTAAAAAAGTTCAACTTTCTCCTCATTCCTTGGGTTTTCAACTCTTTCTACTATAAAGGTCATGCTGCAAAGGCCACAGGCATAAATCTATGATGGCTGATTATGGATCTGATACATATACCCATCTATTCTCCACCTATTCTAAAAACTTTTCTGTTTAATCCCACATGGTTTTTGCAGCCTCTCTCCGTTTCCCTTTGGTGCCATCTCCTTCTTTACTGTCCCCCTCTGTCTTACTCCCTCCTTAACCCTGCGATTTACCTTTTCCTCTGGGCTGCCTCTTTATAAAACAATGAGAGCTATTCCATTAAGTGTAGAGGGTGAGAGGACACTCTCAACGATGCTCCGGGGACTTGCACTGTCAGGCAATCAGTGCCGCTACGACAGAGGTTCAGGTGCAGCAATATCTATTAAGTACTCATACTGTGCATGCGGAGCAACTTAGTCAAAGACTTGGCCCATTCTCTGCTTGTGTCCATGTCTAAACCTTGACTAAGTGTGATTCTTTTTATCTTTAAGATTTCTGCATATTGATAATTTACCAATCTAAGCAGGGGGAAGAAGGTTTCTGAGTCACACAATCAAACACAAACATCATCCCAGATAATGAATTCACAATCCACTGTACCATGGCGACGGCTATAGCCACAAATACCCCACGCAAACACACGCCCGACGCTGCTGTGTTTTTTTGACGCCACATTAAGGCCTCGCACCAGTGGCCTATGAAATTCAGCAATTACCTCAAAAGTTTTTTATGACTTTCATCAATTTCTCCTTGTGTGAGGCGGACGGGTTTATGCAATGAACGACTGGAATTTATAAGCAAAGATGTGTGCTTGTGTTGCCACAGTGGGGAAAAAGGAAAAAACACACTCACACACATGCACATCCACACTGGCACAGCACAGCCCCTCAACACTGCTGATACCACACTAGGCTCTACGGTAGCCCACAGCACATCTACGCTCAATGACATCTGGCCCCCGCTGTAGCGCACTGCTGTAAATGGGAGTGGGCTACATGTAGGGAGTTATCATTGAGGCTGGCACCCCTAATCTATAGACAGAGAGCACCACAGAGTCTACAGAGCTAAGCCAGGCCAAAATCCACAGATGCAACAGCTAGCTTCTACCACCACAGGCTAGGAAACAAAACACCAGAGTCAGATACGGTACCTGCTTTGTCAACCATGCTCCCATGGTCTGCAGTGGGAGGAAACGTGCAAAAGGTAAGAGATGGGGAGAGTACTTTTATATAAATGAAAGCAACATCATGAAAAACTGAAATGAACAACAGGCAAGCTGAGATAAGCTAGGGCTAAGAGTGTCGGGTACTCGTGAAGTGTGCTTAGTGCCAAGCTGGAGCTTGATGGTTCTTTCATCCAAGGCTGATGCTGCAGTCAAGGCTGCCCTACTTTCTGATGGAGAAATTGAGATCACAGACCCCTTTTTTTTAAGTTTTTTTTTTTTTCTGTTCCTCTACATCACATGTGTGCATCACATTATTATCATCTCAGTGTTCAGTGCTGGTGGTAACAAGGAGAAAAAAAAGACAAGTAGTCTTAGAACACTGTGGGCAAATCAGAGATATCTGCACTCATCCATCCAGAGTGACAGTGACGTCCGTATGAGATCGAAAAAACAAAAAACAGACACACAGACACAGACACAAACACACACACACACCATCTACCTTGCAGGGAAGTCCAATCCCTGGATGAATGATTTGCTGCCTGTTTAACTGTGTTCCAGTTGGGTGTGCAGCAGGCTGTAGCAGGCAGTAACTGGAGTATTGGGTGGCTGGCTGCTTGTGCCAGAGTTGCTCCTATTCTACAGAGTGTTACTGTTTAACACCTAAGGATATGGCCATGTGTCCAGGTGTAACACCTCAAAGCTTTGGTAAAGGCTCCTTTGTGTGATTTTCCTACCACAGTGACAGAGGGTAACTTGATCCTCGTGCTCACACACTTCCTTCCAATCCCTCTCTCCAGCCCTCCTTCGCAAATCCCCTATGATCTGCTTTTCTCGCATCTAAATTCCCTGAGTGAAGTGCAAAGTAGCTGTCACAGAAGTCTGACTGGGTGCCTTTGCACACCCATGCAGCTGATAAGCAGACACGCATCAGACACGCTCACACACGCACACACGGATACAGGGAGATGCTGACCGATGGTGCAGTGTTCTCCGTTCCAGCCCTGGTGACACTGGCACTTGCCGTCCTTGCAGGTACCGTGTTTGATGCAGAGAGGGTTGCACACACGCTGGTCGCAGCCTGCTCCCGTCCAGCCGTCCTCGCAGCGGCAGGCTCCGCCCATACACACTCCGTGAGTCCCGCAGTCAACCGAGCACACCTCTGAAAACAGGTAGGAAAAACCAGAGTTACGAGCCTTCCTTCACCGCTCGGTGACATCAGTATTTGTGTAGCTTAAAGTTGCTTCACATCAAACAGAATACATGCAAATAAATCTGATCTTTGAGTGCAGCTACATCATAAAGATCAAACCTTAGGGAAAAAGATCCAATGAATGTATATTTTGCCTTTTATCACAGAGTGTATAGGATATACAGATAGTTTGATGCAGCTGAGGGCTCCCACTATGGGGATTTTTTTTTTCTTTTAAATGAAGGTTCTTTAATGCACGCTGGAAGTCTGGCTGTCAGTGTACAGTGATACATGCAGCGAGGCAGGCGCAGGGTATGTTTCCGTCTCGCTCCCTCACAGTGGTGCCCTAAAAGCGTTATCTTACTGACAAAAGCTCAAGCTCACAAATCGCCTCTAGCTGCCCTAAATTTAGCTCTCCTGCTATAGCTGCTTATAGACATTTTTCCATCTCTGACTCATCCTGGACCACTACGCTAATTCAAGCGATCATGAAGTTAAGATTTGTGATGCTTCCCATGGGAATTTGTGATTACAGTAGCACTATCTTTTATTCTGTCTCCTGCAACAATGCCCTTTTTTGCCTTCTGGCGAATTCAGAATTAATTTAATGTCATTTTCATTAGATTACCATTGAAATTATACAACTGAAATGACTACTATAGGCAACTTTGCTAAAAAGTTGATGGTGATTTTTTTTTAACTGATGGTCAGTTTTAAAATCAAGACATAACCGAGGCCTTACTTTTACCCAGAATTTATTTGTATTTCAGCAGGTGGGACACATTTCCTGTGCATTCACTTTTTGGTTTTTGGTGTAGTGGTACTTTAATGGCTGCTGACTATTGTCCAGTGAAGCATTTTACACTGGCGTCACTTTTTCACTGCAGCGACTGGCCCTGTTGCAAAATGCAGTGTTTCAATGCAAAATTTAAGCTCTCCTTTTCTTTGCTGCACTTTTTAATTAGTTACGTGTGGGTTTGTTGGTGCTGTTTATAAAAGGTCATTTTAAATTTTTTTTATTAAAACATGCTTTGTTGCTCATTTGTTATTGCTGCATTTTATTCATTATAGTCCTAAATGTCATTACTCAATGTACAGCTAATGAAATTTGCATGGTGTATAAATAAAAGTGCCTTGTTGTGCTCATTTTGCATTTTGACTGATAACCTTGTGATTGTAAAACACCACATGTGACTTTGTATACAGAGGGATGATGTTACATTTCCCATTTATTTACTGTCAAGGTTATATTTATTAGTCAAGACCTACCATGTTTACCTCCCCCCCCACCCTTTTGTTTTATAGTACTGGGTGTATGACAGCTGTACAACCCAAACTCACCCATTGAACAGTCGGGTCCCATCCAGTTGGGATCACAGCTGCACAGGCCAGTGTCTGGGATAAAGGCACCGTGACCGTGGCACTGGTCTGGGCACTGGGCCCTGGGGAGCTCGCAGTGGAGGCCCCCCCAGCCCGGCTTGCAGTGGCACTCTCCGTTCACGCAGATGCCATTGTTAGAACACGTGGGATCCAGACAATCCACTGCATTAAACAAGAGGTGCACCATATTAAAGAACAATCCATTTTAATTAAAAAAGGAATAAAAAAAAACCCCACTAAGCCAGAAAATGTCAAATTAGAGCTGAGGTTAGAAACAAATTAGATATTATGAGTGTTAAACGAAAGGAGACACCGCGCAAGACACATTTTAATCCTTTCTGTCCTTACAAAGATAATAAAATCAAAGAAAAAGATATAACCAGACATATTACTAAAGCAATTGAAGCACACAATAATGAATAGCTGAGTCTGTAATTACGGTGGCGTCGAAAATGTGCTCCAGTCTGCAAGAACACTGAGCCTCACTGACACATTTTACAGCGTAAGCACTTGTGTATGCATTACCATGCGCGTGTGTGTATGTGCGAATACGTGGGGGGGGGATCGGACCCTGTCTGTCTGCCAGGTTGACAGGCAGCTCAGAGTCGGAGCAGTGAGTGAAAAGCAATTTGACAAATTACCTCCTCCCGGCAAAGAGCCCACCACCCCCTCCTCCAGCCCCGTCTCTAAGCTCTGCCCTAGTCCCGCTACCCCCTGGCCCCCCACCCCTCTTTGCTCTCCTCCTGTTGGTCTGATACCCTTTTTCTTCCACCTCAGGCATCATTGACCCTTGTCGCACCCCTCCTCGATCTCGCTCTCACTAACACACACACACACACACGCAGACACACACACAGTCCCTTGTTTCCTCGTGCCTGGCAGGAACAGCGGATCACACTTATCGATTTTCATGTCACTGATACTCCAGGTAAATTGTTTGAGGGACTCCGCTGTGATGAATATCACATTTGAGACTAAAAGAGACGAAAAAAAAGGACCAGGGGGAGATAAAATGCACGAAGAGAAGAAAAGAAACAGAAAATGCTGACCCTTTTCTCGTGCTCAGCATCCTGACTTCTGCAGCAGCTCTCCTTCTTTTATCCTTTGCATTCCTTTCTCTCTTTTCATTTAAGCATCACTCTCTCTCTCTCTCTCCTTCACTATTGGTACCCACACACCTAGCTTTATTTTGCCATCTCCTATAATTCGGTAAGTATCTGTACTTTAATTTATGCTTTCTTCTTTCTTTTATGTTAAGTCTGATAAGCTGAATGTGTAAAATATACGAAAATGTCAACTGAATTTACACAGGCATATTATTTGAGATACAATGTAATGTGAACTATGTAAAAAAAGGTCAGAAACTAAATTAAAGTAACAATCATTATTTTAGAAACTATTTGGAATATTGATTATGAAAATTGAAGGGTAATAAGCATTTGACCTATCGCATAGATATAAGATATAGCATTCACATTTCCATACTTTAATATTAATATATGTTATTCAACAAGCCCTTGCTCTTTATCTTTTTTCTAAAATTCTATCCATGCGTCTCTCACCTCCCTCAGTGCCCTCAAGTTCTTTCTGTGACAGCAGAGAATATAGTGGGCTGATCTTTCTTAACAAAGATCAATAGAAGCAATTTCATTCCTTAATAAAATCTCTGATGTGTTTTGCTGCTTTATCTGTTTATGTGGCGAGAGGGCCGGTTAGGATTATACTATGATCAGTTGTTTGACTACGGTTAACAACAGTGTGTGTGCATGTGTGTGCGTGTGTGTCAATGTATGGTTGAAATTAAAAAATACCAAAAAAAAACCCCCCCGAACTTGGATGGTCACTCCTTAGTGGTGCATTTCCTCACCCTCTCCACAGCTCTGCCCTTTGTAGCCGATGGAGCACACACAGTTGCCGTCGGTGCACGAGCCGTGGCCGCTGCAAAGAGGGTCGATGCACTGCGTGATGGGGACGTCGCACTCGGGTCCTTTCCAGCCGCTGTAACACACACAGGAGCCTTTGTCGTACTGGCCGTTGCCGCTGCACAGCACGGGGCACGCCGCTGGAGAAACAGAGGGGAGGCGAAGGGTAGACATTAAAACCGCGCGCATGGCAACGACACCAGAAAACAACAGCTATTTGCAGAGATACCACCCACACACACCTACAGTAAAGCCACCAACACTCCGCCGAGGAAGTAAAGAAAGCGGAGGGTGGCGGTGGCATAAAGAGTAATTACAGGCAGAGGTAACTAAACTATTCATCAAAGCTGTCTTTCCCAGGTGAGCACAGAGCCAGGGAGACGTTCGCTGGCGGGGGCTGACATTCTTCATCAGTCATCTTGTCTCGGCTCCACCTCAGGCCATGTGCAATCTCTCTGCTCCTGAGCCTCTCTATCGGAATGCTGAAATGTGGCTGCTTGTCTCAATTAGTAAAGGACTTTTTTCTTTTGCATATTAAAAGCAGCTCAGTACCTTTAGAGCAATCCATGCCGTGGAATCCCGGGAAGCAATGGCAAACGCCGGAATTACACTCTCCGTTGCCATGGCAATTGCGAGGGCACTCTTGCACTGAGTCTGTGAAGACAACAAAGTGAGGAAGAGAGAGAAGAAGAAAAAGGGGAAAGGGAGAGGGCATCAAAGCATTTGATTAAATCACTGGCAACATTCTTTCTTTAAGATGCTACACATCAAATCAAGATGCTGAGAGTGGCGCAGCCGCACAGACATCAAAAGCATAATATCCCTTCTTCCAGGAATCCATTCCCGCACATTTTTCATCGTGAGCAGAGAAAGTCCTTTGAATCAGCCATTTCGAGAATCTTTATTACCCATCCATCAGTCCTCTGCACAGTATGCTTGAACATAAACATGTTCGAAAAATTCAGCAGCCACATTTCTAAACATTTTTAGAGCTTTAGTATTTGCTGCCTCACTCAGTCTTTTCTAGGGTCACTAATACCCAATTGAGGTGTATTTGTTTGGTTCAAGACACATTTTTAGCATGATTCCGTGTGCATGCGAGTGTGTGTGTGTATGTATGGCCGTGTTTGTCTAGGAATTCAGTGCTTCATCCTTTTCTTTGCCTCTTAACCCATTTACCGAACAAGAAAACCATTTGGTGGGAAGGAACAGGATAGATGCTAATTACAAAAAATGCATTTTGGACTCCCTCATACCCTCCTTTTATTTTTTTTCCTTTTTTTCATAGAGCTTTCGCTCTTTTTATGCAAAGCATTTCTCCCATTTCCGCGTCCAATTTTGCATTTCTGTCCTCCATCCTGTGCTCCACATCTCAGCCCAATGTCTCCCTCTTACCCTAATGCCTCTCTCTTGTTCTCTGCCCTCAGCTCCACCTCCTCCAGTCCTCTTCACCACATTCAGGCTTTGCCCCAAACACTGTCTCTCCTGAAGCTCCCTCTCTGTTGCTACTCACTCTAATTCCACCCTCGCTGCCTCTGCCACTCATCTGTCTCTCCACAGCTCCAGATGCTGAAAGCTCCACTGCTAGATATTGAGGGTGGAGTATTCTTTCACTCAGCTCAAGTCTTTTTTATTCATTCATGTTGGTCGTATGCTTGTACGATTGAAGTGATCTAGGCCACTGTTTTAGGTTCAAAAACCTCCAATTCAGAGACACACACTCACTCACTCTCTCTCACACACACACACGCGCGCGCAGACATTTTGTTAGTAAAAATTTACACTAAAACACACTTCTGGATCATCTGCAGCCTTTCAGATCTTTGATTTTACTTGAAAGCCACAGTTGTGCTGCTACAGGAACAAGATCTTGGTATTCGAACGTCCATCTGTGTTTAAGGCCATTGGCTATTTTAGCCAAGCTGCATCATGGGTATCGCAGGTAGACATTAATTCTTTCATTACATACGAATTCCTCCATCTCACCCATGATGTTTGTGCTGAAGGACACTGTCTCCATCTCCCGACCATCGTTGTAGAAGGCCAGGTGCCAGGAGCCAGCATCCAGGTACTGGACAAACACTGCCTCATTGAGGACCACAGTTTGAATGCTTCTCCTTTCACGCGGAGACTCAACGACGCTCCACTTCTCCTTCCCGTCCAGGCGCTCCATATAATCATACTGAAGGAGAGAGAAGTTGAGAAAGCTCAGAGTTGAATGTACACAATGCTTCAGCTATAAAGTGCTGGGTTGGCACGTTTAGACGTTGATAAATGACCCAGGAATGTGGAAGATTAAAATGATTTTGGGGGGTGGGTACTTGAAGGGAAGCATGAAGAATGCAAGAGAGTTTTCTGAGGGCTGTCATTCAGACTGTATTTTATTGTTGCTGCCACGGACACGCTTTTATGGTGTTTCCTAGCTAAAGCCAGGTCAGGCAGATGTTATCTGGGCGCAATTATCCCATTCCATAAATTTAGTGTTAATTGAATCATCTCTAATTAATAAGAGACAGTAAAAGTTACATTACTGTGAAATTTAATTAAGCATGAATCTGCAGCTAAATTAGTTTTTTTAAAACAACTATTATAATGAATGTCAAATTGATTTTTGGATTCCCCTTGACACAGGAAAGGTTTTTTTAAAATGTATTTTAGCTGATCTTTTTAATATGGAGATAAGAAACCCAAATGATTAGGGTGAGTCTAGAGCTGGCTCACTAGGGTGAAGGTGCAGATTTGAAATCTGCGCTCAGAAGCGTGTACCTGAGCATGTGAAGGAGGCAGACCCTTGCGGATGTACACTCCAAACAGGGCATCTTTGCCGAGGGAGATGTTGAACTTGAGGAACTGTGGTAGGCTGAGGTGGAGCAAAGACCTCCAGAAAACCCCTGGGGGGACCTCTTGAGTTACGCGTCTTCCGACCTCGATGCTCCCCATGTCTATGCTGCTGTTCCTGCCTGCCCACGGACCTACAGCAAATGGGAAAGAAACTGCATAATCTGTGATTGTAAGCCTCAATTGTCAGAATCAATAGCTAATCATCACAGTTCAGCGTAAATACCTTGTTAAAATTTAAAAGCATATTATTCAACTGTGCAGAACAAGCAGTGGTAAATATGCACCCACAGTGCACCCACAATTCAGACTAAAAAGCAAATTCATAATAATAATAGTTTACTGTGGGATACAAAATGATGCCTTTGTTGGAAAACCTGTTGGATGGTTGCCGGTTTTACAGGTAAAATGAGATCAAGATAATAGAACTGCAGGACAAGGGTTCCGAGCAGACTCGCCACCGAGCCTGCACAGCGAAAACACACAGCATCTGAGCAATCAGGTCAGTCATCTATGAGCAGATCTCTGTGCCCCGGACAGAAAAAGACGGCGCCTGCGTGAGAGCCTGTGTGCAGAATAGCAACGAAATGAAAAGTAACACTGAGAAGAACAACAGCAGCAGCGTCTGGCTCAGACGGCGGGGGAACGACACACAGCGGCCCTCTCATTAATACAGAAGCACAGACACTGAGCGGTAACACACAATGGATTGATAGCGCACGCTGCGTGTGTTACAAGCAGGATAGAGCGAGTCAAACAACCAGATAGAGAACTGTGAGGGGGATTTCAACAAGCAGGCACAGTTAGTAT
>CAAE01014998.1:2131530-2149697 GCA_000180735.1 Tetraodon nigroviridis
ATAAGCCGCTACTTTTTTCCCAAACTTTCAACCCTGCGGCTTATGCAATGATGCGGCTAATGTATGCATTTTTTCTAACGGCCGCCAGGGGCGCTCGAGCAGAAAAAGTAAGAGTGAGACCGGTGGAATATATGTGTCGAGGAAGATGCAAGTTTAACGTAACCTCGCGCTTTGTCCGTGAATAAAATTAGCATGAACAGACCCTCATCATGGAAAATGCAAGAAGAAATGCATATGACGCAGCTTTCAAGTTAAAAGCAGTCGAGCTGGCTTTCAGTGACTTTTACCGTTTTTTTTAACCAGCCCTGTTAGTGCTGTGCTACCGTATTCCTGCTGTGTTACTGCCGCGTCACAGGCACTGTTTGGAAAGAAAAGCTAAGGTATATTCTTAAAACTTTGAAAACTCTCTCTGTGTACCGTCTTTCTTTGTAAATATGTTTACATGTTTTAATGTGGGCATATGCGGCTTATATACAGGTGCGGCTTGTGTATGTACAAAATCGGTTTTCCTCTAAAAATGTAGTGGGTGCGGCTTATAATCAGGTGCGCTCTATAGTCCGGTTTTTACGGTAAATAGTTGTTTAGCATACCTAGTTGCCTAATATAAATTCTAATTGTTTAAAACAATTAGATTATGGTACTATAGGAAACACTCACATGTTGCTTAAGGCTACAGTTATTTACAGAGGCAGTCAGTATCTGGAGTCCATTTAATCTAAGTAAATCAGACCCCAAAGCTTCTGCTTTTAGATTTCAAGAGAAATGTAGTTACAGCAAGATCATTTTAACCTCATGAGAATCCTTGTACTGCATAATCACTCTGCCCTCACCTCTACATGTGTGCACACAGTTGTGTGTATATGTTGTGTGCAAGTACTAGCCACACAAACGGGCCTGTACCTTCCTCTGTGTGTGTCTGACCCAAGAGTGTGTCCCAGAGGATGAGTTTTGGTGCATACAGACCTATTTGCATTCGAGCAGCCCTCTCTTTTTTTTTTTTTTTTTCAGTGGATTTAGAAGAGAACAGCTGCTAAATGGTCATTGCTCTTCAGAGACAGGACATTGTGAAATGCAGAGGGGGTTGGCCAGGGTTTCTGCACTACAAAACTTAAATACACACAGAGACTCACACATGCACACACTTGCCAGGTAAAGCCCAGGGCAGCCATGGTTTTGAGAGTGAGATGTGACCATTTAGCAGATGTTTTCCATCCCAAAAGTGACTTTGGGGGCTTTTCACACTGTTTAATCTAACAACAGTGGAAAGCAATGCAAGTCACGAGTGCATTATAATGAAGATGATGTGACTTTACTCCATAAGGATATAACAACAGTGCTGCCGTGCAATGCAAACAGTATGATTGAGGCAGGCCGTTTCAGGGATGTCAAAAGCTGTAATTCTTAAGGTCTGCATCATTTGAACTCTGCCTCTTTGTCTGACAAACACTGACACACAGGGAACAAGGAAAAATACCATCACTTCTAAGCTCTTTGTTTAACATTTGGAGACAAGGAATTGCTCACATTGACCTAATTTTTCTAATAAGAAGGGGTTTGTGTAGATAAAAGTGTATTACAGAGCAGGACAGAGCATTTTTGCATTTTCTTTTGCTTCTCATCTGCAACGTGGATCAAACGTTCTGTCTAAAGAAACACTTCATTATGGGCATGTTAGAATGATGGATAGCCACAGCAACAGCCTACAGTTGTGTCTACTCAAAACTAATGTTGTGTTTCCAAGACAACACTGCGGCGCGTGCTGGGAGCATCCCCTAAGTGGCTCTGACCTCTTTCTTATTCACACCTGTGTCTCTTGCACCAAGATCATACCAAAGAGGAACTCTCTGTTTAAACTGCATATGAAAATGGGTCAGATTCTGAAATATAACACAATGTGCTTCTTACCATGAAGGTATAAACAAATTTAGAAAACTGAGGAAAACATGCATATGTAGTACATTAAAGAGGCTAATATAAATGAGGTCAAACATCTATTATTTAATATATTCTGAGTGAATGAAGTCTAGTGCCTCTTTGTAACAGGTTATAGGTTGTGGCTGAGATTCTTTGAAACCTTTGTCACCTATAAAAAATCCCTCTGCCTTCAATTTCACACATAAAAAAACAACAACAAAAAAAAACCAACCCTGCATCTGTATCTTTGTTCAGCTCAAATTGTTCTGACAAAACTTGTCTGTGATGTTTTACTTTGCGTCAGCTCTAACATAGAGACAAATAGCCTCTCAACACAGTGGGCATGAGGTGGGCCAACTAGAGTGAATACCTAAAATGTAGCAGGAAAAAGAACCTCAAGTATACATTATTTTGAATTTTTCCTTTTCCGCTTGATAAAGACGATGAATTTCTCAACAGGGAATTTAATCAGACGTGCACACACAAGCAGAACCCGACATGGTTAAGTAAACACTGCGGCATAAACAAAGATTTTGTATTTCTCCTTCACTGAAGCCTGCACATCCAAGCTGAAAATCTAAGATGAAGAGGAAACGTTGTGGAAAAAGAATTGTGTAACAACAAGACAATCCTGGCCGGGAAATTGTGTCCATGAGTGTGTAAAGTCACAAAATCACCAAAATCACCTGTGTTTGTGGCCGTAAGATGTGTCAGAAGGGAAATTCAATATCTACCGGCTAGAGATGGAGATAAACGCAACTGGTCCATCACACATAGATGCACAGAAGCTCGAAGACAAATCACGTCTGCACACGTACCAAGGAGAATAAAGTACACCTGTTAATGTGTAAAAACCTAATGAATAACTAAACCAACAGTGGCGTTTCTCGCAATGTGCAGGTAACTGTTCACAAGGTCAAGAAAACCAGTGACTAATTTAACCTAGACTCACTATACTATAAAGTGCTATGAGTAATCAACAATGCCAGAACAAAAAGTGAACAAAACTTCCCCAATTAAACCTGTAGCGTCCCTGTTAACACAAAAGCTGGCCATAACACTCTTCTAGGACCTGAGCAGAAAAGGTCACAGAGTGTTGGAGGGTGACACTCTTCTGGATTCTTAGTGGGCATGAATGCAGCCTCTTTACTGGACCGAATAGATTACTGAGCCTGTGCCATGCAGATCAATACGCACAAGCTATAGCCAAATTAATTGCTTGTGACAATACAGGAGAAACTATAAAACCTGGAAGGGAAAGAATCAGCCTTGGACAAAAGAGCACTGTAAATATGGTGTGTGTGTGTGTGAGAGAGAGAGAGAGAGAGAGAGAAAGAGAGAGAGAGAGAGAGAGATAGAGAGAAAGAGAGAGAGAGAGAGAGAGAGAGAGAGAGAGAGAGAGAGAGAGCGAGAGTGCTTACTTCCCCCATTGTCTGAGGACATGCTTAAAATAGTTATTGTTAGTCAATAAGCAATTCTTATTTGAGTGACTCTGAATAAACACTTTATTCATTTACAGCAGCCGACCTTGGAGTTAGTAAAATTAAAGGAAGGGTAAATTCAGACCTTCGCTACGCGCATTAAAATGGCCGAGCAGTAAAAAAAGAGTAAGAGAAAGGAAATGGGAGGGAAAAAGGGTGGAAAAACAAGTAGGTTCCAGGGGTTTCTGTCATTGTGATGGATAGATCGAGAGAATAGGGGCTCCCACAAGGAAAGGTGTAAAAATAGGATAGCACCTCTCCCTGGACACCTCTCCTCTTTTCCTATTTATCTGATCACTAGTCCACTAGATGCTCTGTCTCCCTGTTTTCTACTTTAACCTGCACTCCTTCCGTCTTGCTGCTGTTATTTTCTGCATGTTTCTCTGTTTTCTCCTCTGTCTCCTTTCCCCCCCCTCATCCGCTTATACGTAACCACAACGAAAGACAAAGCCCTCTACGTCCCAGCAGGTTTGCCCCTCATCACACCATGGCTATAAAAGCTTTAAAACATTTTGCTGCGCTGATCCCAGGTGACATACTTATACAATAAACTTTGACTTGTTATAATAAACCTATATTTACACAGGGGGATTGCTCCCACAGCCTTGTGTCCTCTAAGCTTTCTGCCCGACCTGCTTTGCATTCGTTCAGCGGCGCAGATTCCCATTCAGACTAGTGGTCTATGAGGGATTCTTATGGAAGCTGTTCAGAACACCACTTATTGTCCAATGTGTCTCAAATGCTCAGCAAGCCAAGCTGCTTTGAGGCCATAGGGGTGGGAACGGGAACAGTCCTCTGCCACTTTTGCCTGGGCTATTTTTTTCTTTTTTGCCCCCTTGTTCTGTCCTCTCTGATATCTATCACTGCCTCGCTCATTAACCACCGCTCTCCCCATCCCTCCATTCTTATTCCCCACTCCAGAGAGGAAACACAAACAGCTGTCAGGGTCATGAATTCTAAATGAATTTGAAGGGCAGAGGGGCCGAACAACTTTCTCCAGAGGAGCGCAGCGGCTACAACACGCGCGCGCGTGGATGAAGACAAGTGTGCAAACAGCACCAAACAAATACAGAGCGCTCTGTGAGTGGCCCCTGTTCGCTTCAAACCAAAGAGAAGCTGCTGGTTCAATCAATACTGCAGCTTAAGTCAGCCCATACCATCAAGGTGACTGTTGTGTGTGTGCGCACGTGTACATAACAACGGCGTCTGTGTCCCATTGTGTAGCTCAGTAAACAGCCATGTATTATGCGCAGGTTTGATCGCCACCTCATACTCAAAACGAGTTCAAGTCTTCCCGTGAAGTTTTGACAGACACAAGAGGTCGATTCCACATCTGTCAGTGTGCCGGCGGGTCAGGATGAATCAATGGATCGCTTTTCATCTTATCAATCATAACTACTGTAAGTGATATCACTCACTCTCGTCTGTTTGAGTCCATTCTCCATCACTGTCTGGAACCATTCATCCATCACAAGTAAAAGAGACCTTTACATTATTCAGGGGAGCTAAGCAAAGTTATAACAAAAACATTTCATTATTACATCATTTTATGCCATCTGTAATGGAGTCAATACCAAAACCTGCAATGATTAACCAACGAAAGCCTAAAAATCTCAGGAAGATGATCATAAAAGAAAAATTAAAGGAGCTTAATGTATATATGAATGAAGCTCAATGAAGAAAAAAAATATTCAAAATACGTTATCCTCAGTGGTTTCTGTGAGCAAATGAACAAGGTAATTTGTTAAATAAACTTTACATCTTCACTGGTTAAATAACCTTTACATCTTTGGTTCAATATATATTTTTCATTTTCACATTCTTAGTTGTTAGTGTATATCTCATCATATTGTCCTCTTTAAAAAGGAACTTGTTGTTTTTGAATATTAATTCATCAAACATTCTTCTAGTTGGTGTTTGCACAAGTCCCAGGTGTCCACCAGGATGTTTGTCTGTTTTGCCAACATGTGGCTTAGCATCACTGCAAGGACTTAAGACTGCTGTACTGATGCACAGCTGTGCCATCAAATATATACCGGTACATCAGCTACTAAGAAGTCATTCTAAATGCAGAGACCGCACTTTTGAAGTTTTAACATTCAGTTCACACAAGAAAGAAAATAAAATCTCCTCCCAAGTCTTCCTGGAGCCTGATTGCTAGTTAGCAACACACTGGCAGTAACCTGCGAAACGCTGCTCACTGGACCCCTGATTGTCTGCATTTACAACATCCATTTTTATGTTGTCTTTTTGAGTCACGTGCATATTTCTATCCCAGAACACTTTCACACCATAGTGGTGTGTGCTCTTACACACATGTAAACCTACTACTAATAATTTCTAAAGCCAGTAGACCTGGAATTGTGTCTTCTAGTGCTTCTCTTCAGACATCAACATGTTCATGATTTCAGAAACAAGCTGGAAGATAAACATTGGAGCAGTGGCAAACATTAGAAGCCAAAATGGAAGGCAGCATGGACGATAGCCGGAGCAGTGCCTTTTCTGTACTGGATTTTCCATGTTCTCTTTTAGAGGATACAAACTCAATGCAGATTTAATGGCGTCCAAGTGCCACTTGACCAGAGACAGAGGAAGCTTTTGGCTGGAATAGCAGGTCCAAACAAAGCATTCCACTGCTGCACATATAAGAGGGTGTTAGGGGAGTTTTTTGCTGGTGGGAAAGGGATTTTCATTTTCATGCTTATTTATTTTGGTAATTGGATCTTTAAACATGATCACATGTGACTCCCAATGAGATGCTCTATTTTGAGTACATCATGCAGTGACCCGCTAAAGGATTTAGGCAAATGCTGCACTGAAGCACTTGGTGCACTGTGCACGTGCGGCTGTGGCAAGTGCATACATGCGCGATGTGTTTGTAGAAAAGATTGCAATGCTTTACTGGAGTCTTAACAGAAAAAAAAAATTATATATATATATATATATATATATATTTGGAATCATTTTCAAATCACAGAGGAAACGTGTTTGCGCATCTCACAGAGCGTGTTTCAACAATGGCTGATGAAATTGTATTCACTTTTCAGAGGTTGGGAATACGCGGGTGTGTACGTGCTCGCCCGGCTGTGTCAGACCTTCAAAGTCTTGAGTTTTGGCAGTGAGATCAGAGGAAATGAGCGGTGTTGTGTTTGCGGGTACATGCGTGCGCACCAAGCGTGCGTGTTTTTGTGCGTGTGCATGACAGCGAGAGCGTGAGAAGGCATGAAAGTGAGATTCTGAACTGAAACGTTTGATGTCAAAGAACAGTGTCTGCAGTCTGTCTGCCAACTGCCAACCCTCTATCACCATCCCAACACATGGCCTCTGCAAAAAGCGTTTGGAGTCGTGAGTGTGTGTGTGTGTGTGTGTGTGTGTCAGTATCTGTGTACGCGCATGTCTTTGTGTGTGTGCCTTTGTGTAAGAAGCCTCATTACACAGAGGCTTGGCTTTGTGACACTGGGCTACTTAGCGTATAGCTGCATGTGCAGTGTCATGTGTTACATGTCGCGTAAAAAGAGGAAGAAAGGAAGAAACAGAGATGGTAGGCATAATAGAACGAGAGCAGGACCTCTCACCTTTCCTACCTTTCACACCAGCTATTCCCAGAGGAGTCCTTAGCATTGAGAGTCAAGGACACTTCAGGCAAATTGTTAACTGATATCTGTGTAATTTTATGCATGTGAATATTCCTGTGTGGTGCATATGCGAGAACACTCCAAAGCATGCTTTCTCTGTCGCAAATGCTCTACACATGCTAACCGTGTTTCTGTCTCTTTTCTCAATGGCACAGGTATATACCTATTCACAAAAATACGCACAGAATAACCTGATTAGATTGGGGAAATGAAACAAAAGATGAGATGAATGCAAATAGTGTGAAAATTCCAGACTTCAGAGGGCCAGGGGGCCTTTTCATGACAGTGCTATGTGGGCTTTAAGAACTGTAGGAAAAAAATCTAAGAAGAAGATGGTTTAACAAAAGCAGTGAAAAAGAGAGCAGAGCAGAAAAGCAACACTTTGACACTGCAGTGCGCGCATGCCTACGCAGACTTGGGCACAATCAAACCAAACAAAAACAGTGATTGAGGTTCTAGCGTGTGCACAAACAAAGAACAAACTTAGACCTTAGCAGGGCAAAAGGCTGAGAGAACAGGTGAATCCATAGAGCAGAGACAGATTTGTCTTTGAATGCTTCTTGACACTTTTACACCGAGAAGGAAAGTTGTGTTTTTGTCTCCTGTCTCGGGTCTCGCTGAAACACAAATGCTGTGAAAATGTAGAGTTCTGGGTGTTGATAGGTAAAAGCAAACGTGCTACAAAAGCTACATGGCTGTGGGAAAATGAGTGGTTTGATTTTAGCTTGTGGAAACATGCTGATGGATGAGGCTGGCTACTTCGTTTCTCACTCCAGTGCATTCATTCCCTTCCAGATATTCAAACTGAATTTTTTTTTTTTTTATCTGCATTTAGTGATGGCACAGCCTTCACAAAAGAAGCGTCCTATCACCGAAGACGTATCTGATGACATAAAAACGTATACTCACACAACAAAAGTGGTGGGCTTTTTTCAAAAGTTTTTCGAGGGGGCTTGAACCAGATGTAATAACACTGTGAGAAAAAAAAAAAAAAGGTGGAAAACACACACACACAGGCGCACACATGCACACACACACACACACACACACCGTTTTGTCCTATTGGTGATGCATTCATAGAGAATCTCTGAAGACAGGGAGAATATAAAGTACCGCCATGTCACCAAGAAACGTCAATAGCGGCAGTTAAACTTGCTACCTTGTTTAATATGGAAGCCGCCTTTTTCAATTTTCAAGCACCTGGGTGCGTTTTGTATAGCAATGGGCTTATTCCATTACCAACGAGGAAGCGCGCCACTAACGGGCATCTTCCCAACAACGTTAGCTTCCACTGACGTGATAATAAAAGCAGGGCTGTCAGTTCCACAGGCTGGAGGAACATACTATACTTTAATCTGTCACATCTCCTGTTGTGTTTGAAAATGCTGCCAAATCTTTATTTGCGTCATTTTTAACACATTTCTAAAGCACTTGAGTCAGGCTAAAGGCAGTTGGAGCATACTAATGTGTCTGTACAGGTCAGAATTTTTTTGTAGCAGCAATGTTTAAAAAAAAAAAAAAAAAAAAAAAAAAAAAAGAGATGACTTTTGCAAAACCTGCAGGATGCTATAATTAGTTGGGTATGTTACTGTGCAGCCAATTTCAACGTGCGTTTGCATTAAGATTCGGCTCTGAAAGACAAGCATCTCATGTTAATTAGACAAAGGTTAAATATACAGTATGCTATTAGAACAAACAATGCAGCTAATTATCCAAAACAGTGAAGTTTGCTGTTCTCAGGCATTATTAGCTGTTCAAGTGAGAAGAAACTTTTCTGTTCCTGGACAGGAGAATGTTTTTATACACAGTCTGCACAGACAATATCTGCTAATCATGTCTCATCTTAAAAATATATCCAAATTCTTTTGAGCTGAAATTTTTAACCCATATAACTAAACTGATCAGCATTAGGACTTATACAACAGCTCCAACCTCTGAGTCCCAGCTCAGTATATCTCCTGAAGCAGACCAGACATAAATCCAGTATTTCAGAAATCCTAACAGACACAAAGCAAGTTTTATTTACAGTCTAAAAAAAAAAAGAAAAAAATTGACCCTAATCTGACCTGATATAGCCTGCTGGCTTTGCTGGGTTTTCACCACTGCACTTCCCTGAGCAGGACTGTCAGTGTGGAAGTGTTGTGGCAAGTTTGAGGAGGATTTGAATGGCTTGTCTTTATCCCCTGCACGCTTTTTAAACCATCAGCATAAGCACGCTTTGGTAATCCTTGAAAAACATTGCTGAAATAGTAAAACCATCGCTTGTTTAATCCAAAGCAGCTGTCTCCTCCTAAACAGACTGACAAAAATAACAATCTGACCCACTGATTGAATATTAAGAAGGCTTTTGGGGTGTGCTATCGATTAAGTGTTGAGAGGGGTACAGTAATGCTTTCAAGGCCACAGGAGATCACTGGAACAAACAAGGACAACCTGCACACATCTGAAGCACAGAAATTTGTTACGACAAAGCGGCTTTGTTTGAGGTGGGTGAGGAGCTCATTTCCTCCCTGTATTTCTGGGCTTTAGCTCCTCTGCCTGGACAGCTGATACTCAGCTTGGCTGTGGCAGCGGTTCAGAGTAGCAGATTTGGGAGCAGCTGAGATGCCATGTTGCCTCAATGCACTGCTGTGGAGATGGAAGATGGAAGATAGAGTCAGATATGTGTCTGATAATTAGCCAGCACTAAGTATCACATGGCAAAACAAAAGGACTTGCACAGTCAGAGATTAGAGACTCTAATATAGATTTATTTAGCTATTGCCTTTTCTCCAATTTGACTCTCGGCTAAGCAAAGCCAACCTATTAAAGTAAGTATTGAACAGAGAAGAAACTGTTTTAATGGTAGTATTGACAGAACCGCTTCTGCTTCTCTTCTTTCTCCTCCTTTTTATTTTCCTTAACAGTGCTGTCTTATTTAGTGGAACAATATTTGTTTTGGACTGTATCGAACAAAAAGCCAGTAAACAGATTATACCGGATTAAGTGATCTACATCCTTCAGACTTGAAACAGCAGCATCTCACAACAAAAAAAAAGTAACAATCAGGTAAATGCTGATGGAAAAGCAAAAAAAAAAGGGCTTTCTTACTTGATGCTCCATAATAATTATAAAATAATTATAAAATAATCCAAAATAATTCACCACACAGTATGAAAATACCAAAACCTTTCCAGCTGTTTTACAATTGTTCTCTGAAAGGAGTTGTTTAAAGTTTATAGATGCTAAATAAAAGGAAAAAAAAAAAAAAATTGTTACGCTACTTTTTATTATCTGTCTTCTCTTCACACAGGATTAGAATAACCAGTAAAATCCTGGTAATTTGAATTGTAATTATAATTACCTGGGAGGTTTCTGTTACCTCTGACCAGCGTCTTCCCAATTATCTATCTGACAGGCGAAAGGTCAATCATGAAATCAGACAGCATTTCATCCACAGCATATCCACCCATGAGCTTCATTAGTTCTCCTCTTTCTTTCAACGGCTGTTCATGATTAAAATCCAACTTTAAACGAGCCTCTGAGGGGGCTTGTTCGTTGTGATGTATTAGCGCCTGCTACACACTGCTCTGCTGCTTTAGCGGTCGTTACTCAAGGTTTGCTCTTGTGTTTTTTCCACAGTTGAAAAGAGTCTTGGTGCCTGTAAACAATTTATGTCGGACAATAATGTTCCTGTCAGGCTCTATTCTAACCAATTTCAAAGGGCACATTTCTGAATGTTAGCCTTTGTCTTTATTTTTCAAGCTAGCTGCTGTTCTGGAAAGCTTTTAAAGCCTATGCAAACTTTACACAGAACTCAGAAATGCAGTTATAAAACATTTATTTTCAACACAATATTTGTTTTAACTTTGCAATTCTAATTAATAATGTTTTGAAAACAAATGATAATGACAAAATACATTGGAAAATGTTGGAGACGGCAAAACAAATGTGCTTTCTCGCTAAATATGAACAATAAACACATATTTACTGCAGAAAGTTGTTTTAAAAGGTCAAATTTCATGGCCTAAAGCTAAGTTTACTTGTGGATATAAAAAGCTACAAGTTTTCTTTGGAAAAATAACATTTACATGCAATAAACTTTATGAATAATGACACTCAACAAGTGTTCCTGGCATTATTACAGCTACTACTACTCAACAACTGTTCCTGGCATTAATACAATTACTACTAATAAAAATAAAACTAAAATGCTTGGATTTGCATGAGCAAATCAGGAACGCATGTCTGCAGTTGGACTCTATCATTTCGCAGCTTCCACATTACCTACAATGAGCAGCTATATATCGCTCCATAACTGTACATCTATCTCCTCCGTTCTCACTCGGTCTTCTCTGTTGAAACTCAATGGCACACATGCATCCCCACGCTGCGTGGTTCCCCGTGGCGTGGCGTTTCCTTCAATGAGACTGCATGGAGCACCAATCAATACCGATTAATCTCTGAGGAGTTATCCGCTGACTGCTGGTCATTACAGAAGGAAAGGAAGTGTGAATTATGCTAAAGCTGTTTTTTTTTTTTGTTGTTTTTTCTATAGCATTGAGGAGAACTTGAAAAGTGGGAGGTTAGTAAACTCATAAATGCATTCTGCAGACCGTTGTGTTTCTCATAGAACTCGTGTGTGCCACGCCTGCCTCTTGCCACCTGCGAGGCGCATTCATCCAGCTGCTAAGTTTCTGCATGCTGGGGAGCTGGAATTAACACCTCATTCCACCTTCTGTGCTCAGACTGAGACATATATGACACATATGAACGCACGTGTGCTGAACACCCGTACGCCCGGTGGGTTGCCTCAGCCCACGTGGCAGGGGTGGGCTTCCCACAGTGCTCTGCAGGATGGGAGAGATTATCCTGGTGCTTTCAGACAGTCACAGAATGTTAATCTTTAGCCATTATATGTATTAGATCTTCTCACAAATGCAACCTATGCCCAGTTCTCTTTCTTTTCTCCATTCTTCACTCTCTACCAACTTGTGGTGGACTTTTAAGATCTAACCTTTCGTCTGTGCCGTTGACGTCTCCTTCTGAAATCTTTATATCTCTGTTTCCTTTTCAGAAGTGGAGAGGACTCTTTTACAGTCAGTGCTTCGCAGGCCCAGCACTGACCATCAGCACTCACATTGATCTTCTCATCACCACGAAAACAAAACACCAATCAGTCTGTCATAATCACCATTATTCTGCTCCAAAAAGTAGCACCAAGGCCCAGGCTCAAAGACAATGGCAGAGAAGTAAGAAAGAAAAGAAAAAGGCAGCTGCCACATGTTTGATTAAATGTGCTTTTGCTGAACAATAAAACAAGAGAAGAAACTGTGAAAAAGAGGTGACAGCTCTTTGAAGACTCTCTTCCGGAATATCCAAAAGAGCAGCTTCCCTCTTATCAGTCTGATTCACTACAAAGGTTTCCATGCACTTCTTGTACCTTGTTAAACCCTCTTGTGATTTTTTTAAGTCCAAGGCTGCTAACCTCCCAATAATGAATAACATTTTAGCTGTGTCAGCAGTCTCCGCAGGGTTACCCCTCTCATCCTCCACTTTGTTATGCAAACCATATTGTAAACTTTGTAATGCAAACTTCCTGTCCTCGGATAGCTCAGCAACTTCCCAGCATAATGTAATCAGAGACGGTGGACATGTCCATGGGTTTGTGCAGATGAGGAGGGTCCAGTTAATAGACATGTTGCTTCCATACTAGCTTATATGCACAACCGTGAACATTTAGTCAAATGGAATTTTGACAAATATAAATGTCCGCAAACCCTAATCTTATTCCACATCATGTGCTGATTTTTCATCAGAGTCTTCCATCTTTTCTTGATTGCTAGTGTCTTTCCATTACCACATCTCTAGGCTTTTGAAACTTTTGTATAACATGATTTACATTGTTGAGTAACTGAAATGAAATTGTGCTTTATTGTATTTTGGATGTGCCTTTGTTTATTTATATACCCTTCATTATATTTTATATTTATCTATTTTTTCTGTCATTCTCTTTTTTAAGAAAAACTGCTTCTTGATTAGAATTCACTCATAAAGATGAGAGAGTGAGAAAATGAAAGAGCTTTCCATCTATTTTGACTCAGTACCTCAGTAATTGAAAGCACAGTTAGAAGTAGAGAAATAACCTTGAGAGACTCTTTTTAACGTCCTCTAGTGTAAAATGCAAACAGCAGCATGTTACCAGACGATGAAAAATCACCACAAACAAAAGGAAAAAAAAAAGTCATGTTTATAAATAACTTTAACTGGTGAGTTAAATCTTGATTTAGAAGATTAAAATCTAATGAGTTTCAATATCGGCCAATGACCAATCTGAAACGCAACGAAATAGAAATTCACCAGTCAAATGTGAGCTGTTTCCAGGTGGATTCCATGGATAGAGAGCCATTAAACAGACACACTAACAGTTGTTTAACAAGTGCAACTTGTCCCCATGCATTCTGTTGAGATGTCAAATGATTTGCAGGCATGTGCACAGTCAATGTGTGAAAGAGTTCAGGAATATTGGTTCAGCTTACTAAAGATGTAGAGCAGATGGAGAAAAATCAAGTGGTGGCAGAGTTTGGAAAGATTAAAATGAAGCATTTGGGCCCAATATCAGCATGGCATTTTTCATTTGAAAACTCATTCAATTTTAGTTCATGTCCTGATTTCTGAGATATTTCATCCCACTCTGCTCACTATGGACTGCAGGCTCCAATTGATGGAGGCAAACCTAAAGCAGTAGCCGACCATGTTAACCTTTAAAACACACAATTAAAACTCTACCAGCAAAACACGGATGTCTGAGTTGATCATTGTTGTTTTTGCACTTATGTGCCTATCAACCAACATTCCCCACTTTGGCTGTTTACTTAAGAATAGTGGTTTCTCCTTAAAGCCTTGACTTCCACTAATGAGGGCTTAATATCGTTCTTCAGACCGTGAGGCATGATTTAGATATTCCGTCAAAGGTTCACACATTGGCGCTCTGTCCAACCTGTTTCTGTAAATCATTGGTCAGCCCTAGTGACAAAGGGTGCTGGAGTTTACCCCAGCACACAGTGATGAGTGAAAGTCAGGAACACATCCAAGACAGGCCACAGCACCATCACAAGACACACACACACACGCCTTCGCACAAGGGAGCTGTTTGGATGCTCTGACTGACCCAACGTGCATGTTTGAGAGTCTGTGCAGGCAGACTCTACGTCCAGCAGTCCGAGTCATCTGAGAAGCAATTACTGCTGCTTTAAAATACAAAATGTAGCCAAAATGAAATACTGCTTCAATTATTGTAGACATTGGGGTAGAAGAATGGGAGTTTGTGATTTATGCAGTTGCCAGACTTTTGCTATTGATAGTCCTGTATCTTCAATATTACTGGCGGTGACAAACTGCCAGTTTAATTATCTGTGAAACACTTAATAGATTTTTTTTAATCTACTCCCCATCATTTATTTTTAAAGCTTTATCTACAGTCAGACTGCATTCATTTCTAAAGAAAATGTTTCCATTTAAACTTTAAATTATTATTCCTCATAGACATTGCACACTGCATCACTTCCATATCATAAATATATTCTCTACTTTCATTTCAGAGAATGACATTAATATTTACTTTGCGGAAACCATGGAAACTGTGCAGCGAGTATATTTTTTTGTTTAATTTTCAAAGATATCAGTAATAACTTTAAAATATCAGGCAATAACCCTAAAGTAAACAGAACGGCAGAGTGATGTTAATTTATAGACTTAGTATATATAAAAAAAAGTTTACAAAGTTTCTACGTTTATACACTGTATTTTATTCCCCACTAATCCAGGCATATGCTGAAATATCTTTCTGCTTATTTGAAGAGATTTAAACACAGGTATACTACAGGTTTAGTCACGTATTTTTACTCAACGTATGAGACGTGCCGGGCTATAGATTGCCTTTACTGTTTACTGTTTACATAAACACTAATACACGTTCAAAGACAAACAATACCAGGGACACTAGTAAAGACGGAGGACCTGGGAATAAGGGGGCAGAAGGGGCACCCACTGGGAAATTTCCTCACATCAAGCACAAGAGATTAAACCTGTGGACGTGTGTTAATGGACATAAGATCATAATGAAACTGCTTGTAGGTGCGGATGAGGTATTTGAAACCAAGAATGGCTACGTATTACGTCTGATGAAACATGTGGGTAATGTACAGAAACCCATCACTTTCCTGTCCCACTCTGTGTTACTGCCAATTTCCTGCTAACCTTAAACAATGAAATGGAGAGAAAAAAAAGTAAAAAAAAAAAAAAAAAAAAAAATGCCAATGTGTAGATTGGAGGTACTGGAATTACAGTAATATGTGTCATCACGAGCAAACCACTGAGCAGGCCTGCGCATGGTGCTCTCATTTCAAGCCTAGTTAGAGGCCATTACACTGCGGGCAAATGCCTCTTATGTAAAAGCATCAACTTATGGATAAAACAGTAAATAACACACTTACACACACAACATAGCCTAAAGAACACAAAAGCACTTCAAGCACAATCATGTTCACGCGGGTGGGCCAGTGGTCGGCCGGGTTATCTTTACAGGAGGCTATAATCAGACATCACTTACTGATTACATAGTCTTCAAAGGGATCTTCGTCCTCCTCATCTTCAAGGTAAGCTGGGTGAGATTGTCAAGTGGGCGAAAGGAGCGAAAGAAAATCCAGGAAGAAACAAAAAGGAAAAAAAAACACAAAGTAATTATGGCAAATTAAGAGTTGAAACATGGGTATAAAAGCTTAAACAAAAATGAGAAGCACATGAATGATAGAAACTGCATCATGTCAGCAAAGTTGTAAACAACAAAAGTACTGGTAGCTGAGGCAGCAACTTCCTGTTGACACCAAACACAAGACTACTGAAAGCCTTTTTTGTTAAATTTTTAAGAACTCTCTCTGTTCTCAATCAGGTTTGCATTATTTTGCTTTCATCTTCTTTCTTGGTTATTTCGGTTCCCTGGTCTCTCTAATGTAACTTAACACCAATGACCATGTTTAATGCATCCGTGTGCGTGTGTGCTTGTGTTTGCGTGCATGCCTCAACAATGTCTTTATCAAATTACCCAAGTTGATCGTTAATATTTGTTTTCCATTATTCATCACTGCTTCTGCATGAGTGCACTGGCATGTGCAAGCGCTGGGCTGTGCTCTGTATGTTGACAGACCAGAATTCATTGATCTTGAGTGCAGGGCATTTTTCAAACCATGGGCTTGAAACCCAAGACAAATACGCAGCCATGGTTTCCATGTGCATTTTGTGAAAACAAAAAAAAAAAAACCCAAAAACACATGTCCATGACAATTAACTCCCGTTTGCTGGTTTCACTGCATAGACCAAAAGTCCTTGAACCTTTAGAGGAGGTAAAATATGGAGACCCAAATACACAAATGCACACAAATGCGCGTGCAAAGTTCACTGTGTGTGCTTGTGAAAGCAAAGCCGAGCTGTCAGGCCTGCTCTCACAGACCATTCATCACTGGCTGGTAATTCTGTTAGACCATCGTCGAGCCTTTTGTACCCCACGTTGCTCTGAGAAAACTCAATCAGAGGCTAATGCCCCCAACCCTAACACACACACACATGCGCGTTCTAAAAATGAAAAAAAAACAAAAACAAAAAAAAAACCCACAAAAAAACACAAACGCAACAAAAAGCTCTCATTCTTAGTTTCTGACTCTGGCGCACTCCCAGAAACCCTGAGAGACCTGCAGAGGTCTTGGGGGACCTCACTAGTCGGACTCTATAAGTGATGGTTGAATTTGATAGACAGGCGCTGCCTGGGCCAGTTTACCGGTATTGTGACTAGCTCAGGGGGTGGAAAAAAAACAAAAGTTAAGTGCTTAAGCGACTTCAAGACAACTTGGGAAATGGGTAGAAGAAAGACCTGTAGCAGAATGAGTTTGTTTTTGTATAATTGAGATCAAACTAATAAAAAGCTTTCTTAGTTTGTTAGAAAACATTTATTTGTGACGTCTTTGTCCCGCAAAAAAGAACAAAAAAAAAAAGTGGTTGCAGACACTGCATCAGCAGTACTCACACGGTCGATTTGATCAGTAAATCAAGAATCACTTTGCCTGATGCTGCTTTCACAAAGCAAAAATGCAGCTTCAGCAAGGATTTTCTTTTTCAGCAGATGTTTTAAGAGGCATTTAAAAAGTTTTTTGCCTTGCAAAAATAAAAAAAAAAAAAATAACATCAGCTGCAACAAGTGAAACAGACCAGCATTTAGGTGCGGGTGTGTGGGGGGGCGCAATTGGGCATGCCCAGATGTAGAGCAGGCAATAGGCACAGAGGCCAGACTAAATTTAGCGCCACCTTTCAGTCTCTAATTATGAGATTAATATATCCTGTCACATATGTCACAATACTAAGCTATGATTTATTATCCAGTTGAGCAGATGGAGAGATTGGACCGAAAGGAGAAGAAGGAGCGGGTCACCGTCTGAAAGCAGCTAATCTGTATTCATGCACCCGGGTCGGTCCTTAACTGCGCAGCCATGGCTTTTCTGTGTTTATAAAGTCGGCCTTATGAGTAAAGCCAAGATTTATTAGCGTGAAACAATGCTGAAGCTGAATTAAACCCTGCCTGCTTCTATAACAGGCTGCCTTTTAATGAGAGGGAATCACACAGGCGTGGAACTCTCCTACCAACCGTCCACACACACACACACACACACTGGGCTGTAGATTGTGGCTGTAAAGTCTGTCCTGGGCTTTAGATTTAAATCAATGTCAAAGAGCGATCTTATTTCATCTAATGCATGTTTTAATCATTCTCCCTTCTAATCAATGCAGTTTGGATGCAGTCATCAGGTACTGCTGGCGGGGAATTTACAAGCACTTCTATTCTCCTGTCTGTTTCCAGACGGAAGTTTTATGAGGCCGTGCCTGGTGTGACAGTAAATCTTTTCCTCTACTTTGCCAAAATGAAATCTCCTGATGCCACTTCCCGTTTCTGTGTTTGTTTGTCACAGTATTGCTTTTTGCAAACAAGTTTTGGACACAGCTGTACCAAGTCAACGCTCTGGTCTCTTCATTTTAATAAAGGTCTGGAAAGGGCTATAAAAAAGAAATTTCCCTATTCAATATTAGACAATAAAGCTGGATGTGGAATAAC
>CAAE01014998.1:2171279-2186562 GCA_000180735.1 Tetraodon nigroviridis
CCGTTCAAATATGAAGCAAGACAGCACTATAGTTAATGCAGGCTATTATAAAACCAGTTATTATGAAAAGCAGTGATTTTACCCATGCAGTTAAATCCAAGGTGTCATCTGGCGTACATCAACAGCACTTATCACACAAAGGCTTTTGTTCTGTGGTGAATTGTCAAAGTCTTAATATTTCCAACATGAACGCAACACATATTAGATTTTTTTCTCTCAACAGAACATAGAAAATAAAGAAATGAAAAGAAAGGAAGCACACGTCTCATTCATGCTCCACAGTAAAAATGTTGGGTGGTAAGTGACTAAGTCAGAAAGGTTCAAATACTTGAACAATGCGGTACCAGTACAGACCAGTGCTAAACATCATGGCTGATAGTTTAAGCATAATTTATGATGTTAGCTGACCTAAGCAGAGAGGTGTCTATAGAAAGCTGAGGTAGGATGGTGTCAATAACTTGGCTGAATTCAGATATATTGACTGAATTCATTATATATATGAGCTGCCAGGTACATCAACAGTCCTTCTTGGCTGTGCATCTTATTATATCACTGCCTTTATAACAATGTACATAGGCCAGATACTCATAGACAGTTAGCTATGAAGATTCCATTCAGCCATTTCCCTCATTTATCAGCCTCATAAGCATGAAGGTAGAGTGTGAGTGGTAGCAGGCCGTTTCATTCTAAGACACCCACTTTCCAGATGTCGGCAACTGCAGGCGTAAAAGGTGGCAGCTCAGACACAAAATGGCTATATTAAATTAAAAAAATAAATATATATATATATACTAAATGCTATTATTATTATTATTATTATTATTATTATTATTATTATTATTATTATTATTATTATTATTATTATTGGTCAGGCAGACAGCTCTAAAGTGTGCTGGTTGTTTAATTTTATCCTATCTTATCTTAACAGTATTTGTCTGGCTCACATAATTTAATTGCAGTACAGCCAAAACCAACACTCTGCCAACACCAGTCTTAAAAACAATGATAAAACACAGTGTGAAGCTTTTTTATAATATAATTCCTTTCCTCTCCCAACATTGTTTTTCTCTGTCTGCCACTGTGTATTACTGAAAGACATTTAAGGGGAAAGAGGCAGAAGAAGACATATTGAAAACACAAGACTCTGTTATCATAAAAGGGAGGGAAAAAAAGGGTGTAAAACATTTGACTCTTTTTTGTTTTTGCCTCTGCTGCTCAAATTAAGATGTTTACACTGTTTGTTCCCAAAGACAAATGGAGAAAGAGACAGAGACTTAGGGAAACAAAGAAGGAATGGTGGAAAAGTGAAATACAGATGTGTTTTGTGAGAATAAAGAATGAAAAATTGTATAAGTTTGCATTTGCGCATTCTTCAGGAACACCCTGTTTTTTGAATATTTGATTAAAAAAGACCACGTACTCCACTGCACACTTCCTGGAATGTCTTTTTAGGGACTAATGTGTAATGTTAATAAAGATCAAAAATAAATAAATAAATAAAATCTAAGTATTTTACTCTTGACTGCACTGTGGATTAAAATTAGTACATGCATGACCTCATATTTTTGTATACATTAATACACTACACACACATGCACACACACACACACACACACACACACGCCCACCTACACTCACATTCACACTCACACATCTGCCTTGTTTGGTCGGAGAACCAGGGTCTGACAGAATAGCTCCTCACTAGGAAGAGTCATTAATCATGTTGTCGATCTCAGATGGCATTAAAAGTGCCGTGCAATCACACACACACACACACACACACACACACACACACACACACACACACACAAACACACACACACACACACACCAACAGTCTGACTGGGGCTGTGTCGATGAGACCTGTTTTGAATCCAAGATGATCAGAAGGCTAACAGCTGATAGGAAAGCAAGTCTGAAAACATTTCACCGCTCCTGCCCTAAAACAACTTGTCCCATTACCTCTAATACAGAAAGAAGAATCACCCAGGTGAATACATTGCAAACAAAAATCGCTTTCAGACAGAGGTCATGAAATGCATGTGTTTGGGTGAATGTCAGAAACTATCTCTGCGATCCAGTTGGTAGGTGGTAAAAAACACCACCTAATGGTATTTTGCAAGTATTTTTTTACAAACAGAATTGGGCTTTTGAGGGTTTAATCAATGCCTACGTCCTATAAAATGCAGTTTAGTTGAAAAAGAATAAATTTGCTGCCTGTAATAAAAAAGACTGTCATCCTTTTTTGAGCCCTCGTGTAAATTAAGATGATAAAAATATTATTAGTTGAATTCCTCTTGCTCTTGTTCATTAATTCCATGTAGACGGGTGCTTTATTTGTGCTTTTCGGGGAGGATGCATATGAGACCACCAGCTGTGTTCCCTGCAGGGAAGGAGATGGATGAAAGTTGCCACACTGATCAGGAACTGGGAAGAGAGAGACCTCATCCACTTTCCATTTTCTCCTCCATGTCTCTCCTCCCCTCAACCTCTCATTTGTCAGGATAGAAATAAATGGGGTTGGGTGGGGAACAATCCATCCCTCTCTCCTCTTGCTCTCAGTGTCTGAGTAATCTCCAGACTGGGCCTGCCACAGAGCCTCTGTTTATTAGACTAATCCTTAAATCCACATTCTGCAGGCCTTGCGAACGCCTTGGAAAGCTCTAATCTGACTCAAAACAAAGGGATTAGAGACGACAAGGTCCCTCTCTCTGTCTCTTCATGTCTGCCACAGTGGGCTCTGGGTGACGCACACATGAGCTGGGGAAATGCACTGGCACTGTGGCTTACTCGTGCTCGTCACACCCATATTTGTTAAAGACACACGAGAACAGTCACGCTTACTAACATTTCCTGTAAATGTGAGTTTTATGTAAAAATACAGGCAGTTAGAGCCAAGGTGCAAACAAAGCAGGTAATTACACACAGCTCCCCGAGCACTTGGGAGAAGAGACGGACAAGATGAGAAAGGACTGCAGAGAAAAAGACACAGTGAGAGAAAGATGGATATAACAGGAACAGCTGAATAAATGTGGCTCATATTATAGACACACACTGTCACAAACACAACACAACATGATTGTCCATTTGGATGTGAGGAGGCCACCTTTGTCACAGCTGCTATACACAAGTATCATAAATTGTAAATCAGAGATTATTTCAACTCAGTTTTTACAAGGAAAGCACATCTATGACAGATTAGTTTAAGCCTTTACCTTTTAAACAGGTTTAAGCCCTTATTAGATTTATTTTTTACCTTTTTGGGTTAAAACTTAAAACCGGGCAAGAAAAAACAGTTCACAGCAACAACAGCAATGTGAGTAGTGGCCTGACTGACAGCTCAATATGTTTGTCTTGCAGGCACTTTATTTACCAGCCTGAACAGAATGCAGGAATAAATCTTCTGTATTGGACCACTGAGACATCTGCTGTCCCACATCCTTTTGATTATCATCTAATAGGGATCCTGCCGAACACCTGACACAACAAAGTTCTATTTGTAGATGCTTCCCCTGCCATTACTACTACAAAACAGCATTCCAATAAGGTCAAAATCATCCTCCTGGATTGTTCTCCTTTGAAATTGTTACTTGTTGAACATCTTTCACCCTTTGCTCTGACAGCTATTGCTATTTAGTTTATAATCCAGACGGGTGAGTTTCAGACCTACTTTGCTCAAGCTCCTTGGGGTCATGGAGCTGGAGCAACATACCACAAAAGTATTCCTCATACTTACTTAAGAGTCCCTGACATCCATGACAATAAGTCCTTATGACATGGTGAATTCCTATTTGTGCCTTATTGAGCACAGCCAAAATGGACTGGATTACACATCTAGCAAGAATGTTGGTGCATGTGAAGCTCATGCACAAAAAAAACTATGCAGATGAATGATGTCAGTAAAGTTGACACAGTGCCACGAAAGCCATTCTATTCTTCAGTAAAGAAATTTCTGCTGAAACCTGCATCACAGAGAGGCTGGTGCTAACATGTGTGTGTGTGTGTGTGTGTGTGTGTGTGTGTGTGTGTGTGTGTGTGTGTGTGACTATGTCACCTCTGCTCTAGGAGCTACCACAGGAGCAGAGTCAGTGCAAACTTTGCTGCAGCTCTGGCAGTGAGTTATTAAAACAATCGAGTGCTGACAAGCTCTGCATTCTGTCGCCAAGGGAAAGAGCTAAGGCTTAATAACTCAGTGTCACGCCTTGACATTCTTACCATCTGTCTGAGTAAAATATTCAAATGTGCAATAAATGTCACTGGGGACAGACGGTGACACTGTCTAATTAACACTATGACAGAGGTGATACACTCTGGGCCTTGGCTGGGTTTTACCGTGCAACATGCATTGCCCATTTGTGCGTGCCATGGTTCTGCGCAGAGGTGAAACACTGAGACACTGTAACTATTTTTACTTCCAGTCTGTCTGTATTACGGAGGAAAGTCAGCTATTCCAAAACACTGTAGCAATAACAAATGGTAATATGTGCGAATGGCGACAGTTAATAAGAATGCGCAAACCTAGAGCATGAAATAAATGCCAAAGAAGAGTCATTTCCTCAGGCTAAAATGTCAGGTATGCAGAAAGCAGTGATGAGAGCAGCGAGCCTGCCATATGTGATTGTCTTGGGTTTGTCTGTACAGAAGGTGGATCAAAAACAAATTGCAATAAGTTGTTTTTTAACTTACATGTGTGCCTTTTTGTATGGCTGCAACCTGATGTGAGGCACACAACCTGTATGTGCCCTGCTTTCAGTGGAATGCAAGCACACCAAGACTTGAAAGAGTGGAGGAAAAAGTACCTTTTCAACTATTACAATTCTGCATTGATAAAAGTTTAGTCTTCAAACTGATTTTGGATATACAACAAGTTATTTTGCGTGTCACTGACAACTTTCAATTTTTGTCTTTTCATGAAACCCTCGAGTGAGTGAAAAATACTATTTTTTTTAACAAAAGAATGCTAATTAGAGAATATGATGACAGGTGGTTGTTTTGAAGCTCATTATTTTAATCAAAAGTGATTTCTCAAAATTCATTCAATCAGTTCTTCATTTTCACTCTTGTTTGGCACAGGTTTTCAACAAAAAAATCATTTTTATGAATACTTTCATCTCATTATAGTGTAACGATCCAGTTTTGTTGCATTCGCCTTTGTGCACTGGGCCGCCTGAACTAGTAAAAATGTAAAACCACCTAAAAGAAGCAGTCAATGAAAAAAGCACCAGCCGCTTTTTCAGTGTTTATCAGTGGCAATCCATAATCAGTTCACTTTATAATCAAGTAAATGCTGCTCAAATGCTTTTCATGAATTCTGAAAAAAAAGTTCCTTGAATAACAAAAATTGATTTATCACTATAGATACATAATACATTACCTCATTATCATTAAAACTGCAATAAAAAGTATACTAGTGACAAAAAATTGCAAAGATTTCATTATAAAACACACAATCATCTAGCCTTCTTATTCCAGTTAGTATTACCTCAGCCAGAGTTTATAAAATGTTTGACCTTAAAATAAATAGCTCTGAATATTTTTATATCAATAGGGATAGGGTTAGTATATATTATAGTTTGTAAAACCAATTTTATTTATTTACCATCTGTTTGAATCAAAATTGTCTCCAGACACTTGACAGGCAAGCAACAGTGACAAAGAAAAACTCCCTCTTAAAGGGAAGAAACCTTGAACAGGACTAAGCTCATACAGGCGACACCCTACTGCTGATAGTTGACTGGGTAGAGAAGGAAGAGAAGGGCGAAGAACCAGATAAAGGAGAGGAAGAACTTACATCTTACATGCAAATTGTTTGATTACACAGAGGAATCAAAGCTACTATGTTATATAGTTGTTTCTTTTTGTTAGGGATCCATGTTATTTAAACAGTCCTTACATCTGTCTGAGCATCTACAGGTGTGTTACTGTTAAAACAAGACGTCAGACACACTTCTGATACATTGCTATCCTGAGAAACAAGATAACAATTGTATAGCTGACCCACACGACCCCGGCCTGTCATGGGCAGAGTGTCTATCCATCTATCTTCTGCTAAACCCCAATGGATAGTGTGCAAGAGGCAAAAATGCACCTCGGATTGTTTGCCAGTCCATTGCAGGGAAAACACACCATGTATTCACACCTAATAGCACTTTGGAAGTCTAATGTGCAAGTCGTTGCACTGGGTTTTCCTAACAGGATAGCAGCCTGATCAGCACCTTGGAGAGCGCCACAGTCAACAGCCCTGCTGTCCAGAGACACTCTGTTATTATAACACTTAAAGCTATATTTTTAGTTTAGTTTAGTTTTTTTTTTTGTTTTGTTTTTTGTTTTTTTTAATGGAACAGGATAGTGTTGTATACTCAGCGCTGTCATTTCAGCCTTTAATAATCAAGTGTGTTGAATGGCATTAACACATAAACATACGCACGAGACGAACATGCTGTTTGTGACTGGTGAACACACGGCTCATACTTCTCTATTTTGTGTTTGTAACTTTTGTAAACTAAAGCAAGCCAAAATGCCTTTTTGGATTGTATCTTGTTTCTTGGACTATAGACTACCCCAAAAAACAGTCATTTTGTGTTTTCACAATTTAATTTAACTTTTCAGAAACTTTGTCAGGTTAAACAAAAAGCCTTCTTTATGCCTTCTTTAACAATAGTATTGCAATTTTTTTTAAGTTCAGCCACAAACCCCAACTCCACTGCTTGATAGTGAGCCAATTAATAGACACCGAACCACCAAATAAAGATTATATTTGAGAAATAAGTTTATTAAGCAACTGTATGTAAATGTAAAATGTAGGTCAGCTGCTGCTAGAAGCGTCACAACTAGGAAATGTTTAGTCTGAGAGGAGAAAAGTAAAATAACAAAAATAATGAATGGCAATTCACCTGTACAAATTTCAATCACCCTAATAAACCATACAAGCTTTTGTTTCAATATCTGGTTTCAAAATACACTTTTTATTCAGCAGGCTGTATTGTCACTTTGAGCACCTATACAGAAACCAATATAGGGCTCTTTTACTTCCTGGGTTTGTATCTAACACTGTTCTTTTCTCACTTTCCTCTTTGTATTCTACAAGAGGCTATTGTATGAAGAACATTTAATGGATTTTGTGAGGGATATATTGGACCTCAGTAGGAGATTTGATACAGTGTATGTGTGTGTACAAATGTGTGTGCTTTTTGAATAGTTATGTAGAGGCCCATATTACAGTGCTTTTCAACTTGTGTTACCCACACTCCAAACCCATTAGATTCTACATAAAATCCTGAAATTGAGAACTTTGAGGCTGAGAGTAGCGCACTCGAGAGGTTGCTGTCCTACAGAGCACATCTCTTTACTCTTGATCCCTGATACGGCGCTGTGGTTTCTATTGCTCCTTCACATACACACTTTGACTTAATCTGCCCCAAGCAGCCCACACATGCGCACCTCTGTCGTAGGATGCATGTGCAGCAGCTATATTTCACCAGACAAGTGCTAGCCTCAGTGGGCCACCATTGTTTGTGACTCCCACACTGTGAATGCTTTTAACACCATCAGTTCCTCGTCTTGGAGTGGCACTTGTGCCTTTAGGGACCAATAGAAGGCTGCTGCAGTGCCAATGACATAGCTGACTGGTCCCATTTAGCATGCTAGATTTAGCTTCATTAGTGAGGATGTGGCCGGGAGAACACACTGAAGCGGTGAAATGAGGGTCAGGGGCGGTCCTGTCCCTAGCCTTTTTTTTTTTTTTCTCAGTGACCAGGTCAAAGAAGTCAGATAAAAACCACTTTAAACACTACAGACTAAACAACCACAAAAGGTTAGAATCTATACATGCCATATTTATTATACATGATTGTGACAAACAGCTCTGATCCTTTTAGACTTTCATATAATCACCCCTTTATGCAACCAGTTTTCTTTGTGTCACAAATGTAATATAATGGTTTGGCAGAAACAAATGATCTGTTACATCCAGCTAGCAGATTGCTTTCACGTAGACTATGACAAATTAACCTTTTTAATTGATCATAAATATCAATGGTACATCAGCATGGATTCAGCTGGCATTGATGAGGCTGCATTCTCTTCAGTAGAGGTTATCAAGGACTGGTAGTGGACATGTGGCTGGACCTAGACTAATACCAGATGCTCTTTGCAATAGTAAAAAAAAGGTGGGTAAACAGAAACGGACACATCAAGGTCATACTTTAGTATTTGACCTTGGCAGTGATCCCACTATCATCTTTCTACATGTATAGAGACAAACTTTGTTGTCAGCTTTCGCACGTTTTTTTATGCCTGTGCATCAGCAGGCAGCACATGCCTCCTGGAAGTAAAGGTCACTCAAAGGTGCCCCACAATGAATGGCGTGGGGCTGTCACACTTAGCCCTTGACCTTCTTCTGGGTCAATGTCACAATAACTGTCAGTGATAAAGTAGTTTCCAGGGTGACAAGAGGATTTTTTTATTTATTTTTTTTTTTTTTTACAGCTTTTAGGTGCACGGCAATCAGACCCCTGATGATTTATCCCTCATAGCTTCGGTGCCACAATAACCTATTAGGACACCATGATAAGACATACATATAGTGTATGACAGAGTTGTTGAGATAGCAGAGTGGACAAAGTAACAGTATCAGGTTTGGCACGGGGTGATCAAAATAATTACAGTTGTATTTTTGTGCAGGCAGCAGCCGCACCGATCTCGTATAGACCTATATTGATGAAGATTAGAGTGGAGCGTTACCCCTCCTGCTCTAAACGCAGCCTTATATTGGATTTCACGCTGGCTGCCCATTCACCAGACACTGCAGTGCTTTCCTTACCAAGAGCCTGTAGGGAATACGACTGCTTTATTTGTTTATAATGTTTAGGCTCCCTGCAAATGGTCTGCACAGCAGTCCTGATAACTATGCATAGTTACATTTAGACAATCGACTAGGCTCATTTCAACATGAGCGCCGCTGCTCAATTCATTTGGAACGAGCTAAAAATCCAATAGATTTGTCTCAGAAACTAAACACTGGGGACGCTGGGTGTAAGAAAAATGGTGGAAGAAAGGGCAAGAAGGATGGGGGTGAGGTAACTGTTGAAGGTGTAATTAAAATGGAATAACCTGACCTGACATTTCTCAGTAAAGAATGCCATCCTCTGTAAGATACACAGAGTTCAGCACTGCCCCCCGACCTTCTCCTTCCCCCACCCTCATCCCTACTCAAATATATATGGCAGATGAAAAAAAAATGGCTCCTGTATGTGAACATATACAAACTTCTAAGATCGTCCTCTGATCTCCACACTAGTACCCATGAAATATATAGCGTGCCTTGCAAGTTTCCCGTCTTAACTTTTAATAATAAATATTAATTTAGAATAAATTCCTTTTAAACAGGGAAATTTAAAATTAACTAAATGACTGAACTGAAGATGACACTGGCAACACAAGTCAGACTTTGTCAAACAAAATTTGAAGCCCCACTGACAGAATCTGGTAAGTGAAGTAGTTTGAGTCATGGCACTCAGGATGTGTTGCGCTCGTCTGATTCAGATTCGTTCGTGCATTAGCAGGCCTGTGTGAATCCCCCCCACCCCCTTCTTGGCTCAGCCCCTGTCCTCCACCAGCTGTTTAGCTTCTCACTCCATTTGCTTCAAACTTTATGCACATCTGCCTGATTTATTGATCCTTGACTAACCCGCACATTCTGGGCTCCAGAGGAAACCAAGCAAAAGCCAGAGTAAGGCCTTGAGTGCAGTCCTAAATTAAAAAAAAAAATAAAGGCCTGTGAACTACTTCAATTAATATCAGCCAATGAGGTCTGCAATTTTAGCCAAAATGTGCCCTCGATTTTTTAGGAAGCAAACTCAGAGGTTTTATTTTCACGTGTGCAAACGTCCTTGCAAACTTAGAACGATGAAGCAGAAATTTCTTTTTGTACACACTCGTTGCAAAACAGAAAAAGAAAAAAAAAAAATCTCGGGCATCCCAAAGGCTTCACTGAGGTGTAAAGATGAAAGCCTGTGAACGAGAAACTGGGTAAAAAGCTGGAATGGAGGAGGGGCTGATGTAGTCTCTTGAGTCAGAGGAAAAAGAAGGGGAAAAAGTTTCCTCTGAAAAAAAAGCTCATTGACGCAAGCGTTTCCTCTCAAGCTCAAATGGTGTGCTTCTGAGCTCAGAGCTGTGGAAACCGGAGACTTTTCTTGAAACGGAAATGGAAAGAACGATTTGTCCTCTGTCTTTCCTCCTGCTCCACCCCATCTTCTCCCACAGCTTGCTGGAGGCTCTCTGTGCGGGAGCTGGAGCGTCTCTCGGAGAAATGACACTTCTTATACAGGAATTTGGCTCCGTAATTAACCTGCTCATTTGCTAATTTGACTGTAATCAAGCCTCTCATCTTTCCCAGCGGGGCGCCGGAGCTCTTTGAGGAGACAAGTCAGAAGACTATAGCTGCAAGGTCTGTGATGAGTTGCAATAGTTGCCTCCTCTCCTTTATTTCACCTTCTGATCGAGTGTGCTCACGGGAACCAGCAAACGAGTCTGCACAGACCGCAGAGCAGAGAATGACAAAGAGAAAATAATAACAGGCAAAAGATGAGGCTTTTCCTCTCATCTGTTCTTATTCATGTCAGCTGCTGTGTGTCTCAGCCTCCGCATCCTCTGTTAGGCTAACACATACCAACCCACAGACACACAGGTGTGAACATTCTCCATTTAAATCCACTCAAGTCAAACTATCCAGCTGACATTTACATCTGTCAAGGCCCAGCTTGTGCCCTTTCTTCTATATTCCGTGGATTCTTTTTTTTTCCCCATTCCGCTCTTTTATTTTGTTTCTTTTGCCGGGTGTGCGGCTGTCTCATTCACTCCCATTCAAACGCAGCACCACATTCTCCGCAAAGAGCGGGACTCTGTGGGTTGCCCATGGCAACAGAAGTGCAGGGTAATGGCTTTAAACCAGTGATTAGTTTTGATGTGAACTTCATAGTTAACAATTATGAGAGTGTGCAAGAGAGAGCAAGCCACTAGGGCAACATTTACATGCCGCCTGTTAATCCAATAATGGGAGTGATTGAGCTGCACTCCAAAAGCCACACTCGAGCTGGAGCAACCTGATCAGCTTTAAACCAAGCTCAGCTTGTGATTGGTTGGTGCCTCAGCCGCCTCAGCCCACTAAAAATCTGTTCATTGGATGGGTTTTTCAGCCAAAGATCCAAGTAACTATGCAGTAGACAGCATCCGATAACTGAAACGTTTTAAATAATGCTGTTATATGAAAAAAAGATTCCTTCATGTGCAGCTGCGATCTGACTGAATTATTATAAATTCTCCGTGTAAATAATTTTCAATGGTGATTCTTAAGTGTGAAATACATGTACAGATTTAAAAGACTGCATCACATTTTGGTCTTTAAAAACAAATCTGTTTTATCCAGTTCTGTGTGTATATGTATGTCTAATTTATAAGCCAATTTAAATAATAAACTTAAAGCACAATGCATCACAACATTGTTTGATAAAATTCTTTTCACATGGCTATAATTGGCAGAAGATATTCAAAGGGTGGCAGTAAGCGGTGGGAGGCAGACAAAGATGAGGAAGAAGTTATTTAGGAACAGAGAGTGTCTGACTGCGCGACTGGCTGCCTAACAGCCGATGTCAAGAGACAGAAAAGGAAAAAAAAAAAGAATAGTCTTTGACACATGGAGTGTGACTGAACAGCTTCCACCCATTCCTGCCTTTCCACTGTCATTCACACAGTTTTTATATATAATTCATAAGCCAACTGTGCAACTTCAACTGGCTTCCTTCTTTGCTCTTTCTTTACATCCTCTCCATCTCGGGCGTCTGATCTGTGCCAGTTCCTGCTCTCCAGATGATACGACAGCAGGTGTTGTGATCGCAGGGATCAGTTCGTCTCAGTCCAGTCAGGTGCCTGGACAGGTGTCAAGGAATGGGAGTAATCGCTTAATGAGACTAACACGCTGACACACTGACACTTGTACCATGCACACATGCTCAAACTAAAAAAAAAAATATGCCTGCTTCACAGACACAGAACCTGCACAAGTCACACAGTGGCTGACACTATACTCTTACGTTTCTGTGAGAAATACCCAGCATTTACACGTTAACACAAAAAGACAGAAGACAAAAAGGAACGCATAGGAATTCAGCCTCAAGTCTAATGATTGCTGTATTTTGCTGTGTTGTGAGACATCACAATGCAGTTGCCATTTCAAAATGAAAATGGAAGCTGAATAAAGCAAAAGCAGTTCGTTGGCATGACGACAGTTTCAAGTCAAAATCTAAAGAGCTACCAGGTCCAATTATGAATGCTTGGTCAAAGGGGCACCCTCTACTTCTCTCTCTCTCTCTCCCCCTCTCTGTTTTTCTATTTCTCTCTCTGCACATGTGTGCACACTACCTTAGTTCTGACATCACACGGTTAGCATTTCAGACAGATGCACGAGTCACAAAGGTGAGCGAAAGATGTTTCTCTCTAAAAATAAGTATGCACGCAGGCCCACGATGCACCTCACCAGATTACAGTACCATCTGGTCTCAGACACCAAAAACAACCCTTTACCTGGAACTAACCTCTGTGTAAAAGTTTTTTATTCTTCAATTTCTCCTCCACCTTGGTGAAGCAGAATATGCTGCCTATGACTAAAAAAAAGTTAAAATTTAAACTGTTGTTAAATTAATTTGAAACATCAGCAAGACACAGCTAAAGTTATGCAGAGCCCCAGGCATTACTTGTTTTGCCGTCTTTACACATACACATGTGAGAAATGTAGAACAATTTGTAAGCTCTTCAAAAGGCTGAGTTGCTGCATAAAAAAAAAAATGACGATCACCGAATAAGTGACGATCTAAATGAGCCGTACGTTGCAACGGAGAACATGTCAATAAAAGGAGGGTTTCAACTGGGAAGCAGTTATTTAAGTTTTATAGTGGGATGATGTTACCCATTTTTTTCTACTTTGGATGTGCTTCTTTAATCCATTTTAAAAAGGTACCAGTGACAGCAACTGATGAAGCCTTTTGGATAGAAGGCAAAACATTTTCCAAAAGAAAATTTAAAGTCCAGATGAACAAAAAGCCTATTCTCGGATAACTGTGACCTGGATGACTGAGAACCTACACAGACATCTCCTCCCAACCCTTCCCCTCAGCTTTGCGTCAGAAAGAGGTCCGCATCTAAGTTTCAAACCCTGTGAAATATTCATTACCGCTGCAAAAGGAAAACTTTTAATACACATGAAACAAGACCCTGCAGCCGTTGTTGCTGCTCTTTATCTTTTGCTCCCCCCAGTCCCACTTCTGTGGTTCTCATAAATAATGAAGGCCTATAGAATCCGGTGGCTCCAACTGTCCATGCAGTCGGATACAGCTCTCCCGTATTGATCAAATACGGATCTTTAAATAATTAACCAGGCCTTTGTCATGCAAATGTGTGGCCTTAGCAGCAAGCATTGCATGTCTGTCCGCTGCAAGATTTTAACATTGAAGGTAGCTCAGAGTTCAGGTTGTGGTCTGCATACAAGTTGAACTTGTCGTATGTGTGTAGACCGTTCATGAGTTTTGTGTTTATGAGCAGTTAGAAAACAGGCTTGAGATGAGCTTCACATTTAACCAGAAATGCATGAAAAACAGACATGTCTACCAAGTGTCTACATTTCTGTAACCATTACAGTGTCTGTGTGTATTTGTGTGCATGTATGTGTGTCCTCGTGTGTGTGTGTGTGTGTGTGTAAAGTGTGTGTTTTGTGTAGTCTGTTACCTTATGCTCTCAAGTGCAGTGTTAGTGATTTTTCAGCATGCATCAGTATGATTTGTTGCTATTGTTGCCTCGGATTTTTCAAGCTGCAACAAAAAAGAGGAAAATAAAAGGTAATCTTTACATAAGATCCTTTTAAGACAAATTGAATTTTTTACATCTTGGGTAAATGGAGCAAATGTGTGTCCAAACTTTTTTTTTTTTTTTTTTTTTTTTATTAAGTGGAATTCAAAGCCCATTTAGTAGTTAGAATTGTTGACAAACACTGGCTGTTAAAGAATTAGATTATAGAATAAAGTTTTTTTAAAAAAAAAAAAACAAACAAACATTAAGGCAAGTTTTAAAACCCGTTTCCTTTCTTTATCCCACTTTCCGAAACAAATATAGGACAGAATATTCCAAAGGTCCATATTTGCCAGCACCCATTTGAATCATTTCCATGGCAACTGACAGCGTGCACTCTCTTCTCCTCTAATCCTTTCTTTTCCTCATTATGCTAATTAGAACCAAAATATAAGGATCACACCAATAAGTGCTCTTTTCTGTATTTTCTCCTCTCCAGCTCATCTCCCTCTGCTTCACTATGCTCATTTAATCATGATGGCTCAGAGAGTTACAAGCATAAAAACACTGTTTTAACCCCGCTGCCACTGATGTACTGCTCACGTTGAATGGTGTTAAAAGCTGATTTCATAGCAAATTAAATGTTAATTTTGCCCCGCATAGCTGAACACTAATTTGCTTTCTCAAAAAAAAAAAGAACCCCCCCACCACCCCCCCCCCCCTCAAAAAAAACCAAAAAAGGCACACAAATGCGAGTATGCGTGCACACGCCATTGTGTCCTCATCTGGCTTGTGATTCGAGTTATGTTAAGCAGAGGGAACTGTCTGTGACTATGACAGGGCAACTTTCAGAGCAACAAAAGCATCGTGTCAGCACTCAGGTTTGATCAGCTGATTGAAAGTTATAGCCACATTTGAACCGACACGTGTTTGTGGAGGGATGCTGCCAAATTTCCCTGGCGCTAAACACCTCGACTTTAACTCAGGTGATGCCAAAGCTCCAATCAAAAATTACATAATAACTAATAACATGGAACATATTTTTTTCCCACCTGTTTGGTCTGTCTCCAAGCTTCAAACCTTTCTGTATTCCCATCTGTCACAAGGAGAAAACAGAGCAGGCAACTAGAAGCGATGGCAGACAAGAGAGACGTCAGATCTCTCTAAAAGAGCCAACATTTGCTCACTTCTTACTCTGCGGCGCAACACAAATGCCTGCGTGACTCCTGTAATACAGCCCTGAACGAGCAAACTGTATTGAATTAAGATGGAAAGGTGACATTTACGGAGATTCTTGTCGATAAGCGCTGCCACCTTTACTGCGCTGTGTTTACCAGAAGACGGCCAAGATTTAATTATTACATCACATCTACAACTGCCCAGTTGCGCACACACAAAAACACAACACCCTTATACAAGCTGCTAAACTGGGAAAGAAAAATGATTA